>MJUT01052830.1:6420-20351 GCA_002080005.1 Gigantidas platifrons | reverse complement strand
AACGTACCTGATGAAGGTTATTCCAGAAACGTACTTGATGAAGGTTATTCTAGAAACGTACCTGATGAAGGTTATTCTAGTAACGTACCAGATGAAGCTTATTCTAGAAAAGTGTCGTGTGCACTAAATATGATAGCTACGTTTTTGTTGTAGTACAATATTTCTTATAAGACATGCAACATTTTTAAGCCCATTACGTTGTATTGTAGTGTGGAAATCCCTGAATGCACTTGTTTCTGAAATGAAAAATTATAGTAAATAACAATTTAATAAAGATATTTTTAGTTTTCGAATCAATTCAGCAAATATTTCAAGCCTTGATGACTTCACTGTGGGTAATGAAATAAAATTCATTTTTTTAAATAAAATATTAATTTTCTATTGTCAGCGGAATGCTTTATTCGATAATATTTGTATTTTTCCACACTAATTCAGAAATTTTGCTTTAAGCTAAAATTCTAAATTTCTAGTTGATTAAAACACACAGGATATATATATATACATTCACAACAAACAGCAATTGGCCTACAGAGCGGTGATTTCTCTAATTGTTTTAATTTAATATGAATATATATTTGTCTCCGCTATTATGAAGTTTCCTCTACTTTTGATGACCATCTATGTGAATGGTGAATTAGTGTACCCGTCTCTAATGTGTTAGAACATGAACTACATTAAATCAAAGACTATACAATATGCATTTGCTCCCCAGCGAAACCATAAGAAGTGAGAGAAAAGACTTGATCAACAAAACTCCCTCGTATGGGGTGACCGCAGTCGTTCTTTCCTCCATCATGACTTGTTACCGAATATTACTGATCACCCGATGTTTATCATCAGAAACATAACGAAGCGTGTCACTAGTGGAGCAGACATTGCTTACCCTTCAGAAACACATGAGTTAAGCCACATGTTTTGGTCTGGTTTGTTTTACTGAACATTTCCAGAGTCGTGTTTTGTAGACCATTGATTTTTTTTGTCCCTTTTTCTTTTGGCCCTTTATATTGCCTGTCCTTCAATTTTCGGACTCTTTTGGTATTTTCATTCTTTCTGGTNTGGAGCAGACATTGCTTACCCTTCAGAAACATAACGAAGCGTGTCACTAGTGGAGCAGACATTGCTTACCCTTCAGAAACCTAACGAAGCGTGTCACTAGTGGAGCAGACATTGCTTACCCTTCCGAAACACATGAGTTAAGCCACATGTTTTGGTCTGGTTCGTTTTACTGAACATTTCCAGAGTCGTGTTTTGTAGACCATTGATTTTTTTTGTCCCTTTTTCTTTTGGCCCTTTATATTGCCTGTCCTTCAATTTTCGGACTCTTTTGGTATTTTCATTCTTTCTGGTAACTGGGGACTATTGTTTGAGCGAGTTCGCTCTGTTAAAATCTAGTTCAGCATGCTGGTTTAGTACATAATGGACATCATCATCAGCTAATGGCTAAAAGTAATTTTGTTTTGCTATTACATCAATATTACTGAACGATGTCTTACTTGGAATTGGGCAAGAATTTAGAAAATTGCAATTATATTCTTCAAATTGAACAGAAAAATTCGGTTCATTTGTTTGCATTATTCTTATGTGAATTGTAGTTATATTACTGTTTAAGTTTGTGACGGTAGACGTTACTGAAACAACATCTGACGTCGAAATTGTCATATATTTTTAAGAATTTTTGCAACCGTTAAGGGCTTAAATGAAAATCCTCATTTTACAACAAAAATAGAAATATGTATGATATATTTTAAAATACTAGGCATCAAATATTTAGAAAATGTATAACTTTTTTTTCTTATTGAAATTAGCTTTGTTACATCTTTTTGGATATTGCATGGTTTTCTGTGAGACAGACACTTAGACAACTGATGACGATATGTTTACGGTTTTTTATAGTAATTGCGAATAGCTAGATACACTTTCGGAATGTGCATGCACTAATGCAAGTCACGAAAATAATAACAAGACTTTCACATTAGATAATTTTAGCATTCTTCAAGACTATAACAAATAATACTTTCAGTAAGCCGGTACATCTAAAGATAAATCACTCAAGATGTGATAAATATTTGATATTATTATTGGCTTAAATTAAATCACATGACCTGAAACAATTTTAATGTTTTGTGAAAATTAACCCAAATGGGAAACAACTAGTTGTTTACCGGGTAACAACCCTATTGTTCCCCGGTAAACAACCCATTGCGTGCCTCAAAAGGGAAACAACTCTTTCCGGAAGTGACATTGTCGTTTGTTTGTTTACAATTTGGTCGGACCAGCAGGATGGCAGTTCCTAACTCTTCTACTTCTACATGTATTTATTTAAATGCCCAATCCTTGGTCTGTTGTTCGGTATAATAAAACAGTTATTGCCTTCAATAGATTGTAAACATCAGAAATGTTAACCCTCAAGGGGTTGTTTCCCTCGGGCTAAAGCCCTCGAGAAAACAACCCCCTTCAGGTTAACAATTCTGGATGTTTACGCCCATTGAAGGCAATAATTGTTTAATGTTAATTCAATAACGTCATTAACAACTATAAAAGATGAAAATAAATGTCGTGTTAAATGGCTATTACACTTTATAGTTATGTATTTATTTTGAAATTAATTTAAAATTGATAATTCAGACATACATTACATTTTCTTACTGGAAATAACGTCAAAATAACGTCATTTGCTGTAATACTTCAAACCAAATGTTGGTGCACGGACAAAATATATGTAAACATGTTCTGTGCATGTTGTGTCTCTGGACTAACCTTCATCGAGTACGCTCAGTCAAAAGTTTTGGGGAAAACTAAATGGCCTAAGGAGGACAATCCTGTTTTTAATAATATTTTACATTATTTAAGAACTGTAAATTTCAAAAGTAAGCATATTTTATAGATCATGTCGGTGTTGAAACACCGACAACTGGGTCTATGATATCCACTGAGACTAATAGTCCACTAGTAGAGTTATCCACCCAATGACAGTAATAAAACGTAGATATCTAATCTAGAGCGTACCATGCATTTCTGGAATAACACTCATTGGGTATGCTCATTTTCAACAGATTGGAAGGCTTAAAAGTCTAAGGGTGCAAGAAGGGTAAAGAGCCTACACATGATAGCCAAAATCGACGAAGGAAACATATACCTTAGTTTTAATTAATTATATTATTTAAGAACTGTAAATTTTCAAGCATATATATATATCTAATGTTTTAATGCCACTTTCAGCAATATTTCAGCTATATTATGGCGACCAGTTTCAGTGGTGGAAGAAGCCGGAGTACCCGGAGAGAACCAACGACCATGTGCAAGCAACTGGTAAACTTTATCACTTGCGGCTGCGAGTCCAGTGCGCCCTTTTTGTAATTTACAAAGCCGGGCGCGAACCCACGCCGTATTGGTGCTAGGATTGTATAAGTTGTTAGGTAATCCAACTACCTAACTCATTGAGCCACCCGGGCCCTCTAATATACCATGTCAGTGCCGAAGCACTAACTACTGGGCGGATGACTCAATTAAATCTTGTCATTTTGACCAAATAAATCCTCTTAGTCTACGTCATCGCAGTAAATATTGCTACATACTGTGTGGTGTTTCCTATCGTGGGAAATAATTAAGGAAATTAAGTTTCGTATCTTATTCATAGTTTCTTTATTTCTTTCTCTGTCCTACTAACCCTTGATTAGCAATGACACGACAATATTGACAGTTATGGCCATCAATGTAGACATGATTATTGTAGGTCAAGAACAACAAAAATAATCTTAATATTGTATGCTTATCCCAAACATCGCATGTCAGTGTTGTTCTATAAAGACGCACACAAACTAACATGCATATTATTAAAATACTGCACTTTGCACTTTTGTTAAGATTTCAGCATGTATTTGTATTTCTATTGTACAATATCACCGGTGTCTCTGGATTTTCAATTACTTTTTTGTGTTGTCCTATCATGTGTCGTTACGTTCTGTGTTCCGCGTTGTGATGCCCGTTACGATTTCCGCATAAAAAAACTATATCCGGTTCGTCTTTACCCCCAGTTGTTTGTAGGAGGGCTCATGTCTTACTTACGTTATTTGTGTTTGTTTGGTTCGTCTTTGCCTTCAGTTGTTTGTAGGAGGGCTCATGTCTTACTTACGTTATTTGTGTTTGTTTGGCCTGTCTTTGCCTTCAGTTGTTTGTAGGAGGGCTCATGTCTTACTTACGTTATTTGTGTTTGTTTGCACATAGTGGTGTCCAACACATATTGCGATGTGTTTTGTTTTTCTTCGTCTTGTGTACCATGTGTTGCCAGTTTCTCTGGATTGTCATTGTTTATTGCCCGGTATTCTCTAGCGGTTATTTACAATTGTTGCTTTGTAGGGGGTCATGTTTAATTTATATTGTTTGTTTTTATTTCCATGTAGTGCTGTCGAACACGAATTCCATATCGCAAGGCGTTCGTGTGGTTTAGCAGTGCAACAACGAGTGCTGCCACTAGTGGAGCAGGAAATGCCAATCCTTCCGGGAACTCCCGGTTGTTTTGTGGGGTTCGTGTTGTTCAATCTTTAATTTCCAGTGGATTTATGTTTGTCTTTTTGTCTTTTTTTGTCATTGTAATGTCTGTCTTTCTTCGATTTACGGCTTCTGATTGCCCCTTTGGTTTTCTAAGCAGGCAAAAATGTGCTCAAGCCTACACTCAAACCAATTTGAGGCTTATATAAGATAGACATTATTTCTAAGATAATATCTCAAATTTAAAATTAGTTTTTGTAAATGTCTAAAAATAGTTTCAGTTACAATTATGTTTGCATGGTGGGTGATGAAACATTATTTGTTTCCTGTAATGTCTATCGCAAATTTCATCTACGAGATTGCTTATAAACAAAGACAAGTAGCATAACAAGATGTTAATGGTAATACATTGTAAGAACATAAAAATATACTAAAAAATAATAGAAAATGATTAGAATTCATTAAGAAAGTCATTTAAGTTCATGTAAAATGTTATTATGCCATTGAATTTTATTGGAAATTTATGTATTACAACAAATAGTAATATCTTTTCAATGATGTCTTAAGCTCAACGCCCTTTTATTTACAAGATGATATGATTTATAATACATGAATGTTTCAAGTGATTCATTCAAAGATTAATAGCTATTACTTAAAATAAAATTACTTTGTATGTATGAAAATTGATTTTGTTAAAACAAAAATGCGCATTTACAAACCTCTTTACTGTATTTTGGGAGTTGTGGTTAGTTTAATTTGCCATGAATTTTGAATAGAAGACAGATTTGAACTTCTATACCTATAGATCTTAGGGGTTTTTTTTAAGTGCAACATTTGTAAAAGGAACCTACTGCTAGTGGAATGTCTGCTCCAATGCAGTCACTCTTTACCTAAATTACAATGTAATAACGAGAAAACACACGTGTAACGTTTCAGACCATAAACAGTTTTGTACAATACATAGGATCACAATGAAAAGCTCTTTTGCAAGGACACGGCAAAATGTGTATATTTAAAAAACAATTTAGGTAATTAAAGACAATTTCTGTAATTGCAAAATATCATCATTGGAATCATAGTGTACAATGTTCATAGAAATAGCAAAGGCCGTCACAGAAGCGTGTCATGTACACTAAATTAGATATCTACATTTGTATTAAAAACTAGGTCGCTGTGACATTATTTTAGACGTATTATGTTAAAGATGGTCAATGGATTTGAATGTTGAAATGAAAATAGACTAATGATACGAGTACATGTATAATTAATATTAAACATTTGTGACATTTCAAATGATAATTTAATATACATTTTGGATTAGGAAACAGTTTCCAAATCAAGAATTTGGTATCTGCATCGTACAGCATGGCACTCTGTATATCTGGTGTTCATGTAAAGTATGTAACAATGTTCTCCAGTAAATGTTTAAACCAATTAATACTCTCGAATCCCAATTGAAAGGCATTATTGCCTGTGTAATTGTTGAAGATATAAAATAATATTAATGGCTTTATCATATACAAATCTAATGTGTGTATGACAACAGAATTATCTAAAACATAATCAACATTATTCTACATCAATAAATATCATTAATACTTATATCTTTATATACATATACCCGACTTTGTATGAAATTCAAACAGTGTCCGACCATATTAGAAGTTGTTTGTTTACATGGAGATCACAAATGTAACGCTGAATCAAATTGGTGCTGTGTTGCTCTGATTAAACAGTAATAAAGGGAGACCGGTCGTTATGAAACATGGTTTTAGACTACTCTAGTGCTATTCTACCTTTCAATGAAAAACCAAATGCTCAAATCATGGTTTTCTTAATTTTCATTTCATGAAAGGAAGATAAACTTTTCGAGAATGGCTATACGACCCTTTCTTCTGATCTTGAAAAGGTGATGGAAGGTTAGACAATTACCGGCTTATTAACGATTCTTTGTAAAATAATTGTAAACGTTGTCAAAAACTATTTTAGACTAGTTATTGATTTGAATTGCTGCAATATTTTTATATATATATTTCGTTCTTGCCATTTTGACATTAATTTGACATTTTTTACATGGACTTTTGTTTGGAGATTTCTATATTAATCTGTCAAACATGATGAATGTGTCTGTAAATACGTACAAATAAGTATTCGTATCAATGCCATCCAATTGGAATACACAAATATGTCCATACCGATCAAGGTTTCGTTTAAATATTAGCTTTGGGACCTCATTTGGGAAGTAGTGTATACATTTATCACAGGGAAGGTGAGCTAAAGTTCGAAGTGATTTAGTAGGGTATGATGAAAGCATATTTATGATAATTTTTGTCAAAGGAAATTATCACTGTGAGTGACTGTATGATTATGACGTCTAATACTACAAAACAAATATCAAAATGTCTAAACATGCTTTAAAGATATATTAGACATTTTAAAAATACAAAATATTTACCTACGTATTCGTACTAGAAATTAATTATTTATTTTACATAGTTATGGAGATTAATCTTATCACAAATATATCATATAATTGTTAATAAAAATAATTATGGTTAAAATGTGTCTTAAATATATGTCAATGATCGCTTGTTTCGTCATTAGCTCTTATTGTTAGTCAAAGCCAAATGAACAATTATTTGGCGAGTACAAGTTACTTTTTGATGAGACGGCGATGATAATATCTGTTATGACTCAAAGCCAATAATATTTGCTCTTAATGCTACGTGTTTAGTAGAGAAGCAGTAGATATCAATTCAAAAGTCTTTTATAAAACTAGAGGGGAATAACACGGTAACTATGACTCTTAGATCTAATACACTATTAAAGGAGTAGAATAACACGGTAACTATGTTACACCAGCGAGGCGGTTTGTAACCTACTGGTTCAGCTTAAAATCTTATTTGCTTCTTTGTTTCTTTTCCTACTATTTTCCCCCTCTATTAGTGTATTCCTTTCTTTCTTCTCTTTCTTGAACAAGGAATTCGTCAAATCAGAAATATCGATATCTTTGCAAACATATTAGGCACATTTTGACATTCACATTGTTGGGAGATATGACACATAATCTGTGTCAGGTTAATTGTGACAAGTAGAACACAACCAGATCTAGACAATGTCAAGCAGACTTAAAATTGCAATCTACATTTTGTTACTCTTTAATTCTTCATTCAAGGTTTCATTGCAGTTTCTGTGCTATCATTACCATATAAAACTTTTATTTTGTCCTGCAACGAATTGAATTGACTGTAAATCAATGCATTTTAATGACATGATACCAACTATTGATGATAATGTTCACACAATTATTGATGGATGAAATATAATGAAATGATCCTAAAACAATTTCATAGATATTATTACAAAGTTAAGCTGAAAATTAATTGCAAATTGCAACAAGAGAGTACAAATGAACCAAGAATATGTTAACAATAAGGTTTTTTTTTTCTATAGTCGAATGATAACATTTTTGGAATCTTACTACATTCGGTAGCGCATTTTCTTCCATTACATGTGGAAAAAAATTTCAATTTCGTTTCACTCTACAATTCTATTTATTGTAATCTAAAGAAAGCTACAAATACACTAGGAATATGTCAACAATATTCTGTTTTCTATAATCGAATAATAACATTTTTGGAATCTTCCTACATATGGTAATGCGTTCTCTTCCATTACATGTGAAAACACAAATTATAAGTTCGTTTCACTCTAAAATTGTATATGTTGTAATCTAAATAAAAGTACAAGGAATATGTCCTCAATATTAGATAACAATATGTTTTTTTTTATTATAAGCGAATAATATTTTTTTTTTAATCGTCCTACATTTGGTAACGTATATTCTTTAATGACATGTAAAAATTCTATATATTGTAATCTCAATAAACATACAAGGAATATGTCCTCAATATTAGATAACAATATGTTTTTTTTATAAACGAATAATAAATTTTTTTAAATCTTCCTACATTTGGTAACGTATATTCTTCAATTACATGGGGAAACATATAAGTTCGGTTCACTCTAAAGTTATATGTATTGTAATCTAGAACAAATCTTTCTGTCGTTTGTTTTCCCACGTCTTTATCTGTTTTTGCCTGACTACAGAGGAAGACCACTTCATCATTATTGTAATGTAGAGATATTAGACTCCAATTCTCTAACACTACCTTCATTAATCTTTGAAACTTGTAGAGATCAAATTAACAAAATTAATGTCCTTTGTTTCCTGCATTAAGGTACTAGATATTAACCCGACAATAGATGATTTTATAGGAGTATCAATCCCTTCTTCATAATAAATATTCTGTTCTATCGTGACAGTTTCATGTTGATATAACATAACCTCCCACAATTTGACATCTTACCACGTGTTTTCGATCCTCCTTCAAATCATGTAGGATATATGAACACAATATCATTCACTTGTTGCGTACTTCGTAACTTGCCTGATTCTTGCAATTATTATTGGTAAGTATATTTGCTGAAATAACAATTCCAATATTCCTGATAGAAGAGTGTGTATACATGTTTTTTTTATATCTTGTTCGTATCATGTAAAATACATCATAAGAAAGTTGGATATTACATAAAAAGGAAGATAATTCGGACTTTGACTTTATTTACTCAAGGGCAGATAATTGATTACGCAATATGTACGTGTCGAATTTATAATAAAACGTTTTAAATTTTGTTTTCATTATTACCTTATGTTATTTGGCATACACCTGCATTAGCATTAGAAAAAACAAGGGGTTATCCAGAAAGGTACTGAATATTAAACAAGATATGGACAATCTCGTTAACACCAGATTTATAGTAAGGGCGTCGGATTTTGACCATTCTAAATGTTAATAATCAATTAATTTCCTTAAGCTATGTCAAGTTGTATATATATATATATATGCCGTGTAACGGGTGGGGCATGGGTGGTTAAGGTAGTTAACTTCAGACTGTAAGCTCTAGTACCCACTGACTGGGGGTCACACGTCAATACCCACCCTGAAGACTCCTACCTCGTGGTCCGTTAGTCTGTTCGATATAACATTCATCTCCCGTAAAATTTGAAAAAGCCAATAAACACAAAACTCTACTCACACTCTTGAGTACATATTAATAAACACAAAACTCTACTCACACTCTTGAGTACATATTGAATAAACACAAAATTCTACTCACACTCTTGAGTACATATTAATAAACACAAAACTCTACTCACACTCTTGAGTACATATTAATAAACACAAAACTCTACTCACACTCTTGAGTACATATTAATAAACACACAACTCTACTCACACTCTTGAGTACATATTAATAAACACAAAACTCTACTCACACTCTTGAGTACATATTAATAAACACAAAACCCTACTCACACTCTTGAGTACATATTAATAAACACAAAACCCTTCTCACACTCTTGAGTACATATTAATAAACACAAAACCATACTCACACTCTTGAGTACATATTAATAAACACAAAACCATACTCACACTCTTGAGTACATATTGAATAAACACTTACTTAGCAACCTTATTTGCATTCATCAACATATATCACAACAAGCGAAATTGGTTTGTGTCTAGATTTTACACCAATGAATACTTTCGAACTATATTGACAAACGCTATCAGTTTACTCTTTAATAAAAAAAAATAGAAAGTCAAACAATTTAAATATCATGTCTGTGGGACCAACAAAGTCAAATGGCATAATTTGATATTTTTCAAGATCTGTTTTGTGATGAAAATCACTCATTATTTGTTTTGTGTTTGACTAATTGATATTAATTCTATCAAGTGTTATTTTTGTATCGGTATGTACACATTAACTTGTATTGTCTCTGTCATCGTTTGTTGTTGTTTGTATATATCTACAGATCAGGTTGTTAGGGAAGAATGGTTGAGATTTCATTAATCTATTTAACCTCGCACGTGTATATAACCCGTCGGGTAACATCCAGGACTTGTAGTTTTGTATCAACCTCTGTCATTGTCTTAAGCTGTTTTGGAGTGTGAGGTTTGCCAGAGGACAGCTTCATGTTGTTTCGGTTGATGATAAAAACGTAGACATCTAATTTAGTGCGCTCCACGCAATTCTGGAATAACCGTCATCAACGACGCTTACAATAAAAAAAAATTGAGTTCTTTAAGAGCAAGTAACCCAAAGGACATAAATAGGATAGCTAAAATTGATGTGTCAACAATTAGTGGGTGTTTTTGTTCATTTTTTAGGAATAACATTGCAACTATACGTCAAATTGTTTACTGTTTTACTATAATAACTAACCTGTCCAAATATTAATTTATGGCTGGCTTAAAAACTGTAATATCTGTAATTAACCCTTGTAAATTATTTTTTAAATGTTCACAGAACTATTTTTGACAGAAGTTATGATATGACATTATACAGGATAATGAAGATGTCATTTCCACGAAAAGTCCATTAGCACTCCGAAATATACGTGGCACATTTCATTCCGAGAGGTCAATAATCTGCCAATCAGCCACGAAGTTGTAGATATGTTATTCTAGAACGAAAGAAACCACCATTTAATTCAAAGTGAATTCTGACTGAATGCAAATAGTGTCATGGGAGTTCACAATGACTGTCTTAATTTAAGATATGTAGACAAATCAGAAAATACCGCAGTGATGTGGCATGAAACTGCAGTAGTTATTCAGGGAAAGTCAGTTAAATCCAATGGTTCAATTTACAGAGAACTAATAATAAAGTGGTGGAACAAATACTACAATGTCGGAACTGTTCCGAATCTAATTGCGATCAAAAAACAACAGACCCAAAACCGTAGATTTTGAGCGTACCTGATGAAGGTTATTCCACAAACGTGTCGTGTAGATTTTGAGCGTACCCGATGAAGGTTATTCCACAAACGTGTCGTGTAGATTTAGAGCGTACCCGATGAAGGTTATTCCACAAATGTGTCGTGTAGATTTTGAGCGTACCCGATGAAGGTTATTCCACAAATGTGTCGTGTAGATTTTGAGCGTACCCGATGAAGGTTATTCCACAAATGTGTCGTGTAGATTTTGAGCGTACCCGATGAAGGTTATTCCACAAACGTGTCGTGTAGATTTTGAGCGTACCCGATGAAGGTTATTCCACAAACACGTCGTGTAGATTTTGAGCGTACCCGATGAAGGTTATTCCACAAACGTGTCGTGTAGATTTTGAGCGTACCCGATGAAGGTTATTCCACAAACGTGTCGTATAGATTTTGAGCGTACCTGATGAAGGTTATTCCACAAACACGTCGTGTAGATTTAGAGCGTACCTGATGAAGGTTATTCCACAAACGTGTCGTGTAGATTTTGAGCGTACCCGATGAAGGTTATTCCACAAATGTGTCGTGTAGATTTTGAGCGTACCTGATGAAGGTTATTCCACAAATGTGTCGTGTAGATTTTGAGCGTACCTGATGAAGGTTATTCCACAAATGTGTCGTGTAGATTTTGAGCGTACCTGGTGAAGGTTATTCCACAAATGTGTCGTGTAGATTTTGAGCGTACCTGGTGAAGGTTATTCCACAAACGTGTCGTGCGTGCTAAATTCGATATCTAGGTTTTTATGAGTAACATATGTAATCATAAAATGGAATACAAAATATTGCACACCGTCACAACATATCCCAATGTAATATAAGAAATATGCATGCAAACTATAATTACTGCAACAGAAGGTCATTTTTATTTCTGATTGGATACGGTAGAAGATACATAGGATTCCCGGATGCATATAACCCATTGATATATATGAAAATATGAATCCCAGGAGAGTAAACTGAGAAGCATTTATCAATAGTTACGCAAAATAATTGCAAAATATGAATCTATGCTACAATGACTAATGAAACATTTGATTTACTATTGGGCATAAATCAGTAAGGCTTCTTTTTATCTATATAATATATTTTGGGAGTATTTGCGAACAAACATTTCGAAATAATAAATAAAAATATAATAAAAATATTGACAGAATATTTTATGCTAGAAATACGTCCGATTACATGAAGATTTATCCGCAACAAGAGAAATATATATAATAAAGGTCTACGATAGCCACCGAAAAATGGCTTAAAATCGCTGAGTAAATAGGAAGACGAAGACTTTACAAAAAGTAAAAAAAAAAACGGTGTGGGGGAGGAGGGGTGAAAAGACAAGCTTATACAATGCATTATCAAGGAAAACACGGGTCAAGTGGAGATTTTTGAATCCGAGGACATAGTTGGGCGCATGGTTGAGGTCGTTGCCTTTGACCACAAGTCGTTGCTATTCCCACCTATGATAATATTAAGGTTTCCACACACTTGCAATCAGTGACTATCACCACTAAAGTTGTGAATTCGAATCCCGGTCATGACGAGATGTACTCATACAGCATTATGTGATAAATTTTGTCAGTGATTTACAGCCGGGTACTCCGGTTTCCTCCACCAATAAATGTGACCGCCACGATATAGCTGAAATATTGTTGAAGGTGGCTTAAAACACCATAACCCTAACCCGGACACGTAAACCATATTCCATACAAGCTCAGATTAGGTTTCTTTTCTGATAGTGTTTAACGTATACATTTAAGAAAAGAAACATTAAAATGCCAAGTACATTATAGATCGAGTGTAGAACCTAACTGAAATGAATTAGTTTTAGAACATCAGACAATTATTCAGACACTATAGAATCAAATTATTGTAAAATTTTACCGTCAGTAAATAGCATTTCTTGTTATGACCTTTAAAAACATAATTATTGAGCTCTAAATTTGTATAAAAAAATTAAGATTAACATTTACCAGATGAAAAATGTGCCGCATGCTTTTTAACAAATTAAAACGAAAGAACATTTTTATATTTTATCTTTGTCTTCTAGCTAATATTCTCTACAAAATCCTTCAAACGTTACCGTAAATGCCATTTCTATTTTGATTTATCATTTTCAGCATATACTTTTTTAAGAGCACGTCTGATCGTATAATGTAACTTGACTTCGCCTTTGTCGATTTTATATTATAGCATAGCATACGAAGCATAAAACGAGGAAAGCCTAAAGTATTACTAGAGAATATTAGTGTAGATGAACTACTAAATCAAACGTAGAAACTCACCCCATCATCCTCTCCCACGCGGGAACCGGATGTCTAAATAAACTTGTATTAATGTTAAATGATAGTCAATTAAAACTTAATGAGAAATTATGTAATTTGACAAATTGTGTTACTTTTATTACCACAGGGTCATAACATATTTAACGTAGATGTTGAGTTCGTCTTTACCTCCAATTGTTTGTAGGAGGGTTCATGTCTTATTTACGTTATTTGTGTTTGTTTGGTTCGTCTTTACCTCCAATTGTTTGTAGGAGGGTTCATGTCTTATTTACGTTATTTGTGTTTGTTTGGTTCGTCTTTACCTCCAATTG
>MJUT01052819.1:111846-124451 GCA_002080005.1 Gigantidas platifrons | reverse complement strand
GTGCGACGGACGTCAATCTGTTCAGCCAATCAAAAAGCTCGTTAGAACTCTCTCAATTTTCAAGTCTATGGCGTTTGGCAAGGATGTGAAGGGGATTTCTTTCAAAAACAGACATAAAGGGCATATAAATTGGCGAAAGGTAAGAAATTTTAACATAATTTGAATGAATGAAAGTATTTAGCCAGTCAAAGTGACTCGTTTACGCATGGGAAAGTCTGTACACAGATGTGAAGTGGGCGACCCATCTCGTGTACGACTTCGGATTTTCACGCCGTTTTGTTTTGGTTCGTGTATGATACCTCAGCAGTTCGTAGGCCTACACTAACAAATGGGGTCTCTTTAGAAAGGAAATTTACTTGACTTTCGACTGGTGAAAACATTTTTTGAAAATATTAAGGCGTTCCAAAGTTACGATCAATTTAACACGACCACTTAAAAAAATGGAAGCAAGTGAGTTCCTCCTCTTGTTGTATTATATAGTTGTTTTTTTTTCGGACGCACCTAGCCCCTGTGACTTAAGAGTGAAATCTGCGTTTGAATTCACAAAGAATTAATGTAGTCCTACAATATAAGACTCCGATAGGCGCGATGTTTACTTTACATGTTTTAATTTTATTTTTCCTTTTTATTATTCTTTGTTATTTACTATTTACAGTTGTCTATTTATTTATTTTTTTATTTCTGATGGCTGCGCCTCGGTGTCTTATGTATGAAGCCATTTTTCCCGTAGCATTCTTGAAAATCCAAGAAACACCCGTTACTGCGGTGTATGAGTAAAATCTATGATAATATAGTATGAAAATGTAACTTACCTTGATTTTGTGTGTCAATTAACGGTCCAGTTAATTTAAATTAGGTAGCAGGTTAGAATCGTGGCGTGTTCCGGTGAAGTGTTAGGTCACGTGAATGTTTAAATGTGGAGGTTTGTATACATTACGGATTTGTAAAAAGAAACGATAGAGCATATTAATATTATTAAGAACCAATTATAGATATTTAGATATCATGACACTAGAACATGCGTTATTTGCTGAATTAGAATCTATTTCATGTCGGTTGTGACAAATACACACAAGAGATATTTCATGAGACAAGTACAGTTTCGTTTCGTAAACCAAATTCCCAAATATAGGATTCACTTGTTTTTCACTCGGATTCTCTCGGATGATGACATGTCGCATCATTGCAGACGAGAGGGGGGCTTGGCAAAATCACAATAAAAACATGGAAATCGGACTTGACATACAAAAGTAAATGCATTTTTATTCTTTTTTAACATATATATTCCAGCGTGTGCAGTTTGAGCTATGATGAAATGTTATTATAATAGTGTAAAATGGTACAAAAGTTCCCATCGAAATTTGATGGGAACTTGCTAAAGGAAAAATGGCTTCCTACATAAGACTCCGAGGTGCAGCCATCAGAAATAAAAATAATAAATAGAAAACAGTAAATAGTAAATAACAAAAAATAATAAAAAGGAAAAATAAAATTAAAACATGTAAAGCCTATCGGAGTCTTATATTGTAGGACTAAGAATTAATACAAATAGCCTTTACTGAACTCAAAGTTTGTATTGAAAAATACGAATTTCGCATTTCTAGAGGCGACTGTACTTATATGGCTGTCATCTTTCGTACTTTGTTTAGTGCAATTCGTAGTTTAAGATACCTTCCGTCGATGATATAAAGGACAATACAGAACTCTTTATCATTTGTACACACAATTAAAAATACAAACAGTGGGTAAGTAAAATGTGGATCCGATTCCCACGGAGCATAATCCGGTATGCCACGGAGCATTCAGTTTAACGAGCTCCGAATACCGCGGAGATATGCAAAGAAATATTTGTACAAAATTGATTGAATATGTCGACTTGAGTATTCTGAGTGAATATAAAACGGATAGGGGAATGGTTAGTCTTTCAAATCTGACTCTTACACAATTATGTAAACGCTAAGGCCACCCTAAGACCAATAAATGTAAATTTAAATTCGTGTATTGGTCCCAGATCGACCTGACCATTTCTTCCCTCACCAATCCGTAAACTCTATTGAAACGAATATCTAGAATGCTTGTTTATTGTATTTTCAGGTACCGATCCAAATAGCAAAGTGATTTTTAAATGTTATTACTGCAAATTCGAGACAGGAGAGGTCAGGGCCGTAAATTATGTGGAGGCATGTAGGCAGTTGCCTCCTATTGCGGTCTGACAAATTTTTATTTTTAAAAATCAAGAAAAAAAAACAGAGTAAGCGTAAAAATATTATGAGATCTGTAATGAAAGATGCAGGTCAAGTCGGCAATAAATTTGATTTGATGTATGATAAGAAGAAGGTCTATTTTACCAGGAAAAACGACTCCTGCCAACACTAACAGAAACTCGATGGACATCACGAACTGATACTTTAACTTGGCTGTTGAAACACTGACAAGGTTCTTGATATATTTGATGAAATTCAAAACCAAACCGTCGGCAACTCAGATGCAACATCCTATAAACTGACTGTACTCAATTTTGAAATATTAGTGGTCGCAGTCGTAACCCAGTTCCTACTATGATACTTAAAACCTTTGTCCATAGAACTTCAGTCTGAAAACTATTATCTTGTGGAAGCACACTTTCAAGCTCGAGCACTAGCTACATCTTTTCCCGAGATACCGGTACGAGAAAATGCCGAGGAAGCATTTGGTGGCATTTTCAATAGAGCATGTACAATCGCCAATAAGAACGACATTACGATCAACAAACCGTGAACAACGGACGCCAACGCCGTTGGGCAAATGCAGCAGCTGAAACTGTGGAACAGCATTTCAGGATAAACATTTTTATCCCATTGGTTGATCACATCATCAAACATCTAAACGACATATTTCCGGACGACATTAAGCTAATGTTTTATGGATTCTACTTGTTTCCACGGTATTTCCGGAATTTGACGGACGACATTGTAGGTTCTATTGTTGATGAATATCATAATGACATCTGATACCCTGATGACTTACCCCAGGGGGTTCACAGGTGGGAAACTTTGGCTTCTATTAAGGAAATCGGGTCAAAATGTACCATAGAACAAGCGATTACACATACGCAGTTCTATCCAAATATAAGACAAATAATATTGCTTCTGTTAGCATTGCATGTAGGGTCTTGCAGTTGTGAGATATCTTTTTCTGCACTACGGCGACTTAAAAAAGTTGGAACAGGTCAACAAAGACGTAAGTAGATTGTGTGGTCTGGCAATGCTTCACATACACGGAAATGACGATGTTGGCCATATTAAATGTGTAGAAGTTCTGAAGAGTTGGGATTCTTCAGGTCACAGAAAAGTTGCACTATCCTTTGACAAAGCATAATGATAAACTTCCAATGATTAACCAACCATAACACCAAATATTACAACGTTGTAATAATTTTAATTCAATAATTAAAATTATGAGTTATGTAGCGTGAATTTTCATTTTTTGGGGTTAGAAAATTGTTTCTCTGAAATCAAGTCGAAAATCCAAAAAAGCAGGATAAAGCATGAAAAACTGCTCAGCTGCAGGAGGCATAGGCCCCCTGACCCCCACCTATTTCAGTGCCATGCCTCCTCTTAAACTTACTAGTATATCAATTTACGGCCCTGGAGTTATTACAAATTATTCAGCATTGCAATACAGAACATGCCAATGAAGCATTAAAATACAGAGAGCCAGTTCTAGACGATAAAAGCGGGAAGCCTCGGTTACAAACAAAGCATCACCAAGGTAGTATACCTTCTGTTCTTTGTAAAGATGGGAAAGAGATCGTCGTTTTAGACAACCAGACATATATATATGTGATATCAAAAACAAAAAGAAGAGACTACATACCCCTGTAAAGGAAAATGAGAGCCATCGTCGTCTTTTGTTTCAACATTCAAATTCAGGCGATGATGAAGCTATTGATGCAGTCGGTAGAGACCAAATAGGAGAGCGTAGGACAGATAATGAAATCACGATAGACAATAGTGGAATAGATTTGAAAGAAACTGCTGAGAACAAAATTGCATCTGCCGTAGATGACCTATCATATGTTCTCGATTCTTTGGAGTCGGCTGGCCAATTAGAATCATATATGAAATTCAATCACTTGCTAGTAGAGAAAACATTTCCGCTTGACAATATTTGCTATTTGCTTTTCTTTGACCTTGTACAATGGTTCTCATGTTCCAATACTTCAAATGTGAGATACAACAAGCATACCATTAAATTTTGGCAGATTGGATATAGACTTTTTAATGGAAAATACTTACGTTTTATGTCCGGACTTAAAAATTCTGGACAGATATTACAAGGTGATTCAAACAGAGGTGTACAATGACATCTAAAATAAATTTTGCTGTACCGAGTCGAAACAATCTTTATTCATCATCTTCTGAAATTAAAGAAATCTTCCTACCCGGGATTAATGAAGAGTCATTAAAGGTTATACTTAGCAAAGCACGTCGGGACAAGCCAATGAAACTTGCCGTTGATGGAAAGAAAATTAGTAGAGGTAAGGGACAGAACATGGGAATCGACAATGTAAAACAAATGATGAAATTAATCTATTATACATGGCATTTGCAACTTAAACTAACTGTCATGATGGACAAAAAGGAGAATACTTCAATCACATGATTGATGGGCCATGATCGATAGTCGTTTGATGTGGATTTGTGAAAGAACTGGTCTGATTGAATTTATTTATCAAATATTACTCCGCGGTATGCGGATCATTGCTCCATGATATCAGGATTATTCAGAAGAACTTCCTCCGTGGGAATCGGATCCAGATTTTACTTACCCACCGTTTGTATTTTTCATTGTGTGTACAAATGATAAAGAGTTCTGTATTGTCCTTTATATCATCGACGGAAGGTACCTTAGACTACGGATTGCACTAAGCAAAAAGCACAAAAGCTGACAGTCATATAAGTACAGTCGCCTCTAGAAATGTGAAATTCGTATTTTTCAATACAAACTTTGAGATCAGTAAAGGTTATTTGCATTAATTCTTTGTGAATTCAAACACAGATTTCACTCTTAAATAGGTGTTTTATTGAACATTTATGAATTCAAACACAGATTTCACTCTTAAGTAGGTGTTTTATTGAACATTTGTGGAGTAACATCCGTTTGGAAAAATTTACCCTCAAATTATGAATAAAATTAGATTTAAAATGCTTACCATCTTTTTCGGTCTCGTGTAATTGCTCCTCGGGATTCAAATCCCTCCGGGGATTTCGGATCAGGATGTCCGGTGTGTATATTAGAGAAGCAGACGACCACTCTAATAAGTGCTCTAACACCACAATCGTAGTTAGTCATTTTTTGCATAGCTGAATTATTTTTGTGTTAGTGAGTTTTATACTGTTATGTATATTGGTTATGGTTATGGTGTTTAACGCCACTTTCAACAATATTTCACCTATATCATGGCGACCAGTTTTATTGATGGAGGAAACCGGAGTACCCAGAGAAAACCACCTACCTCCAGCAAGTCACTGACAAACTTTAGCAATAATGTTGTATCGAGTACACCTTGCCTGAGCGTGGTTCGAATTCACGACGTTAGTGTGATAGGCTTTGATTGAATAGGTAGTTATAAATTCAACTACCATCCGATCACGACCACGATGGCCCATTATGCATATGTAATAAATTTGTATTATTTTGTATTATATGTGTTATTGTTGTTGACTTAGATAAAGATAAGATTGCATCATCAGTGCAAATAGGTTGCCAAAAATAGAAAACGTTGTTTACAAGTTTTTAAAATTTGACCTTGAGTTTTATTGGACAATTAGATAAGATTGTATCTGAAAGTTCTAGATGTTTTTACATAATTATACAAGGGTCAGCAAATTGGATAGCAGTCAGTCAGAAATTTGGGATTTGTAAAACAGTTGGAACTTATAGCATTCTATTTGGATATAATTACTTCAGTCAAGTCACGTGACTGTAACTATAGTGAGTGAGTGATTATTGTTTACCGCGAAATGAACAATTTTTCAGATAAATCATGGCGAGAAGAAGTTACATTCAATGAAATGACAGTGATGTCCGCTTTGTTCTAGACCAACACACTTAGTTGGATTTTCATAGTGCTAGCTCACTGAAACAACAGGTTCGCGGGTAGACATGTCGCCCCACTCGGACACAATATCCTGAGTCCGAGCCAACCAGTCTTTGCTCTTTCTCCTTAATGCTGCATGCTTAGTGGACAAGCAACAAATACCAATTTTATAGTCATTGGTTTGACCGAACCGCGGCTCGAACCTACGATCAACCGCACTCGAGGCGAACACGCGAACCATTACACCACCGATGCGGTGAATTGGAACTATAAATAATCCAAAAAATAACATAACGATGGAAAAAGGTGATATCAGTATAAAAAAAAGCGAACAAATGACGACTTTTTTACAATAATTTGCAAACCAACATTGAATTACACAGAACATTGCCACAACATCGACAAATTAACAATTATAGAATTGTGTAAGTGAATATTTATGTTATATACAAATGTAAATTTGCATTCTTCTTCATTACATAACACATATTGATTGTAATGCCAATAGTGGTATGGAACAATAAATAAAACAGTGTTATCTAAATTAAATTCTCCCTCTTGAAATTGTTCGAATTAAATAATTTCTAATCTAATATAATGGGCTAAATATGAGACAAGACTTGAATTAGGCGTGTTTGCTCTTAGTAACCTCAAATTTTGTTTCACGAAATAACCTTAATTAACTAAATATAAACAAAAACATCAATATACATGTCATACAATATATTGTACATAAACAAATCGTCCTGTAATATACTAAGTAGAACGTACCAAGGACCCGGGTGTCTCAATGAGTTATGTAAAAAATTGTCGCAAGTGTAAAACTAAGATTAAAAAGAGTTTCACAAAAATACTTACGATAATCTTAAGTGTAAAAATAGTCCTAACTTTACGTGTAAAACTACCCAGTCTTAGCTCTTTTTAATCTTAGTGTAAAATTGTGAACGTAAGAGAAATATTTATCTTTTATCGTAAATGAAAAAATAGAGAGAGAAAAAAAGACGATGCATTGGCGCTTCGGTTTAAAAATAAGAGAACAATTCACGTTTAGAACATTTTCTCTGACCGTATGACAAACCTTATTACCCATATTGATACATGTTTATTGAAATAAATCTGGTTTAATACAAACAGACGCTACAAATGATATTGTTAACTCCTTTTTGGCTTGACTAATAACAAAGTTTATAACGATATATTCCGTACATTTACCTATTCAATGCAACAGTTTACATATCAACATGTAACTGCCATCTGACAAAAAAAATCAGGATAATTCTTTTAATTTTAGATTTAAAAATTGGGAACGATTGACAATCGAAAAGACTACGTGACAACAGGGGGTGAATTATTCTTTTCCTTTACTTATTTTGTTTTTAATAAAAACACAAATATGGGATTTTCTTCCAGATATCGACTCCGCTTACAGAAGTTATGTGGGAACAGCCGCTATCGTGTCAGTTCATTAGTCCGAAGGGTCAATGGTCCGAAAGGTCAATAGTCCGAAGGGTCAATGGTCCGAAGGGTCAATACTCCGAAGGGTCGATAGTCCGAAAGGTCCGAGCAAAATTGAATTTTGAACGACCTCGAGACTACAAATTTATGTATCAATATAATATAGAATTGCATAAAACATTGATAGAAATGGTTGCCACGTTTTCTCGTGTAATAATACATCCTTTTTGACAGTTTGCATGACAAACTGTTTTCTATCACACAACGAATGCAAGCTTTTAACGACTTTACACACAATAACACGCAATTTCGTGGTTTGTCCTTTTTATCCTTTCTATTCCCTTTGCCTCTATAAAACATTCACTGAAGAAAAAAATTAAGAAAGTAATAAATGACTCATATAGTAAAAAAAAACGTTAGAAAAATGTTCATCTTTCAATGAAACTTCCAAACTGTATATTTACAGTAAAATAAAATCAGAGTTAAAACTTGAAAACTATTTATTATTCTTCTCTAACTTCAAAATGAGACAATTATTTACAAAATTTAGAGTGAGTGATCACAGTTTAGAGATTGAATCAAGGAGGTATAAAAATATAACAAGGGAAGAAAGAATATGTAAAAATTGTAATTTAAATGAAATAGGGGATGGATACCACTTTTTCTTAAAATGCACAGCCAGCCACTCTCTTAGAAACAATTTATTTAACAAAATAATATTAAATAAACCAGACTTTATTGAAGAAACACCATTAAATAAAAAAAAATGTTTGTTAAATATAAATTCTGAACTTTTGGCAGAAGTAGGAGACTTTATAAAGCAATCTACAGAAATGCAAAAAGGAGGTTCTTGTCGGTCAAAGGTATGAATTGTGAAAAATATAATGTTAGTTAATAGGATTTATTTTGTGTATCCTATATTATGATCAATTTGTAATTTTCTATATTTTATATGTTTTGTTTGTTTGTATTTGTATTTGCTTGACCCACATGGGTGTATTATGCAAATAAAGAATTATTATATTTATATTTACTTTGTAATGCCTTTAACATATTGACTTGATATTTAGTAAATGATTATATCATGGTGTGTTACATAGCAAGTATGCGGTCTGATAATTTGTCGCAGAGTTATTGCCCTTGGATTTATATTTTTCCAAGTAATTTTCCGTAGTTTCAGCACTAACTGATTGAAATTTTGAACAGGTCGTAGTAATTGTCAGCCATACAAACTTCTTGATAAACATATGTACATGGAAAATACTGAATTGTGGAATAAATGTCAATGAGACCACGATCCAACAAAACAGAAAACCTCACATAAAGAACGCCTTGCAGTCTAAGTATAGTTATGAATGGCTTACATCTTGCACAACTGAAGCGAGACACAGGTGTTGATTACACAACTGGTACCTGTTAATGTACATATCGATATGTACTCAAAGGGGACAGGTTACACTAAAATTCATGTAGTGGACGATCCAAAATGTTCCTTTGGTTCGCCTATTGAGGATGCCATTCATTACCTTTTAGAATGCCAATTATATAATAACCAAAGGATATTGTTATTCAATGACTTAATTAATATGAATATTGAGATTAATACTGAAACACTATTGTTTGGAAATGATACATATACTGATCATATTAATTCGAAAAATTTTGAGAAAATTCGGTGTTTTATTAAACAGACAAAAGTATTTTGTACAGCAGCTTTAGAATTTTGTTATATTTTGTTTTCCTCTGATTTTTCTTCCTTTTTTCCTCGTTTGCATTAATTCATGACTCTTTTGTTTACCTCTTATTTCTAATACTATGTTGTATATGTTTTGCTGTCATTATATATTATGTGTATTATTGATGTAAGGAGAGGACTTAATATAAGTTGCAATAACTTGCATCCAATCCTATTGCCTAATGTATAGCAACAAAATATTATTGCACATTACACTAAGCTCTACGACAAACGTGATGACTTCAACGTCCTACAATCATCTTTGCCTATCTTAGCAAAAACCAACGTATGAAGCGTTTCACAACATACCGTTACTCGAGAGCCTGTGGAAAATGCTATGATTTTCTTGAAGGCTCGACGACTGGTGGGTTAACTCTTAAATTGCTTAATCAGTAACATATGTTGTTAGAATAAAAAAAAGTTCTACGGGAGACACCCAATGCTTGTGGAAACGTATGAGATATGTATATTTTCCGGATGGGAATTGATTTGAGGTTGTAAGAGTTGTTCCCTGTGTCGTCGGATATGACTACCATCGGAATTAATCTTGATTTTGTTTCTAAATTAAATTGCCATACACCGATGAATAAGGTTTGCAATATGGTACAAAAAATTAAAGGCAAAAATAATAAAACAAACGTCCATCATTTAAAAGATGGACAAAACATTTTAACATCTGAACAGGACATCTCAAATAAATTAGGCCAAACATTTACAAAAAAAAAAATCTACCCAAAATTACCATCCCGAATTTCAAAAATTTTAAAAGCAAAAAGAACAAACTAAATTGAATTTTAAATCGAAGAATTTGGAGGAATACAATCGCTCGTTTTCGTTAGATGAATTGAGAAAATCGTTGGATAAGGCGCATGACACTGCAGTGTGGATTCCGTTAAGGTAGAAGCACTTTAGATCGTGTTGTTCGTTTTGAATTTTTATTCGAAACGCCTTTTGCCAAAAAGGAACATGCTGTGTCTGTCTTTTTCGATTTAGAAAAGGCATACGACACAACACGGAAATATGGCATTTTAAAAGACCCCTTTGAATGCTTGAAAGGTAAGCTACCTAATTTCATTTAAAATTTTCTATCTGACAGAGAATTTAATGTCAGAGTTAATTCAACTTATTCTGACATACAGGAACAAGAGATGGGAGTTTCCCAGGGAAGCATCCTCTCTGTTACCTATTCAGTATTAAAATAAACGGTCTTGCTAAAGTTTTAAATGATAACATTGAGGGTTCTCTCTACGTAGATGACTTCTTGATATGCTATCGGGGCAAGAATATGAACAACATTGAAAGACAATTACGACTATGTCTAAATAAGATAGAAAAATGGGCAATGGAGAATGGATTTAAATTATCCAGCTCAAAAACTGTAGGGATGCACATTTGTAATAAAAGAGGACTACATCCAGACCCGGAGTTAAAATTATACAATTCCCCTATAAAAATAGTCCCAGAAACTAAATTTTTAGGTCTCCTTTTTGATAGTAAACTGACCTTTCTATCCCATATTAAAATGCTTAAAAATAAGAACCTTAAAGCTCTTAATATTTTTAAATTTGTGTCCAGTACCGACTGGGGTGTGGATAGTACGGTTTTATTAAATTTATATAGATCGTTGATTCGATCAAAATTGGATTACGGATGCATCGTTTACGGTTCCGCCCGCCCATCGTATATCAAGTTACTTGATACAGTCCATCATCAAGGATTACGACTCTCACTTGGAGCGTTCAGAACATCTCCAGTTGAGAGTTTGTATGTTGAAGCAAACGAACCTTCCCTTGAAAACAGACGTATCAAACTTGGTATACAGTATGCAACCAATGTTGGTTTAAAAAGCTCATGAGAGCTTATGTTTGTAGTTTGTAAATGTACCGACTTTAAATAAAACTTTTGATTTGATTTGATTTGATCTACGATTTGTCTTTCGCTATTTCTTGTCCCAATTGTAACAATTATAAACGTATAAGGAACATAATATGATCGATTGATTGTTGTTGAACGTCAAATAAGTTTAATTTCAGATATTTTCCTAATGAAAACAGTTTACAAACAGTAAGTCGTGTGGGTAAAACTGGCACGAGGATTGGTATGTTGGGTCGGTGGGTCTTTTGATTGGCACTGATACAATAAGATATGTTGTAGTGAGTCGGGGTATTTTCCTTGGTCACGAGCCAATAACCACCACTCTTACCAAGCTACAAATAGTATTTTACGTGAAAGGGGCGTGGCATTCTCCAAATATATTTACATCCCCTCGTAAGGACGAGCTATGTATCAGAATCGTCGATAATGAAAAGCACCTTGCAGGAACCGCTTAATGTCTTCTTTTAATGGGTTGTTCCTCATAATGTACAAATTGTTATATATCTATATCACAGGTAGTGCCGGATTTACCTATAGGCTCAATAGGCTGAAGCTTAGGGTCTCACAATTTAAGGGGCCTTATGCCAAGATGTGTAATATTTTCAACACTGTTATTGGACTTTCACACCTATGCTGTAACAACGTACTGTACTTTATAAACAACCCTTCAGTAATTTACATTACACAGTTGCACTCTATTTCAAAATATTGTAGAATTTTAAGCACCCCTCGTCATCTTCGCCTTTATTGTAATTGATTAAACACACTTCCATCTTCCTCCAATCGTTAAAGTGGAAATTGGGAAGGGCCTACCTAACAAGTGGAATAGCCTCTCTTTATCTAAATCCGGCACTGATCCCAGGGTTTTACAACAAGAACCCCCCCCCCCATTACATTTGAGATAATCTATATTTAACTTCAGTCGATATGAATTTAAAAGAATTTGACGATATCAAAGAGGTAATCAGAATCCGTAAATCGAAGAAGGACAGACAACACAATGGCATATTACAATATAATTCACGTGTCATTTAATCCATTGCAATCTTAATGACTAACTTAAAAAAAGACATGTGTAATTTCTATTTTTATAAATAACTAGTGTAAAACCAGCTGTATTTCTATATTTATAACTAATGTTATAAACTCGTGTAACACCAGATGTATATGTCATATCTATTTTTATAACTTATTGTCATTTTAAACGACATGTTCCTCAGTTAGATTGTATACTGTGATTGAAATCAGTTCTCTCACTCGCTCCATGTCAATTATATGTCGCAGCGTTGGAGATCTGAGTGGAGATCTCATTATGGGTCACATTTGAATGACCTTATGTCATGAATATATACTATGATAAATTCGTGCTTCGGCCAATCGGATTGTTCGTAGGATTCTTGAATGCACATTAGTAACATTTTCATATTTTCGCAATCGTCTTTTTCATTGGCTGGTACA
>MJUT01052819.1:82527-99920 GCA_002080005.1 Gigantidas platifrons | reverse complement strand
ACTATGGGGAGATATTCATGAGAAGTTTGGCCAATTTAATTACATGAGAACTATTGGCTGGTATTTGAATTTTGTCCTCAATTGGCATGACGCCTACCGACAATAAGTAAGTCACGGTTTAATAAGAGGCCATGCGTGGTCGGTATGTGATATACATAAGTATTTCAAATTGTCATAGGTGTATCCGGTTAAAGTAAAAAAAAAAAAAACAAAACAAAAAAAAAACAAAACAAAAAAACCAAAAAAAAACCAAGCAGTTCAGGTTCAGGGTTATTTTTTGTGGATCCTATGGTATTGTTCTCTTGAATAAGAAAACACAGAGATAGTGTGTTGTGCACATACTTTGTTTGCTACCTCATTCGTGATAGCCCCAGTTCACCTCCCTTTTCCTTTCATCTCGTTCAAACCTCTTTTGGTTTGTTGTTATCCATTTCTTACATATGAGAGGAACATGGGTGAACTTGAAATATTACACTGTTCACGATTTAAGCTTGTGGTATTCTAAACAATCACATAGAGTAGACGGAATCTTGACAATGTTAAAGTAATGTCCGTTCCTATTAATTCCGTTCTTTATGGTGGTATTCTTGTGCGAAAATGTGAATTATTTGAGTCATTGACAGAGATTAATTACGGAGTGTTCGGACCGATAACTCTTGTGTAAGTCATTGAGTCTACTTGTGAGATATCTAAATACAATGTAGATAATAAATACCTGGGTTCAGTGAATGGGCAAACTTCAAACGGAAATCACACTCGGCACTTATAACAACCCTTCAGTTTAATCATTCGTATACATCTGTCAAAACATAGAACTCAGATTGAAACGCCATTGTGTTTAATGTGACACGTTTAGAGAATAATACATGACAAAGTGCGTATTACATGCTGTATCAACCCAAGTAATCAATATCAGCTTGATACCAGGGCTGATATTGGTCATGGATTGATACGGATTTTGCCATGTAAAATATATAATTGTTCTCTATTTATCATATATTTAGTATTTATTACAGAAATTTTGTACATTTCCATGCATATTCAATGTAGATATATTTTGTCAATACATAGTGGTGGGGCATAGCGTCTTTTGGACACTGTAAATAAAAAACTAAGTTCTTATTTTTTGTGTGTGTTTATATAGTGGTATTTTTCAGACATCCCTATCGGAATAATCCTTTGTAGACTCGCCCTCGGCCATTGTTTGTCTCCAGGTATTAGCAGGAAGCATTAAATGCTTATTCATAATTGAAAGCGTCAACAAAATGTTGTTGCCATAACGACAGATGTTTAGATTCCTACATGTAAATAGAGGAGCTAAAATGTTATCTTCGCCCATTAGGAGCAGAATCAGATTGTATTTAAAAGCGTTTCATTTTTAAGTACGAGATATTTCCCGTCCAACAGGGCAAATTGTATGTTTGATTCTTCCCTTACACCTTTACACCGACAACGAATACACTATGACATATTTATAGACTAGCGTGGGTGATATTATCTCCTTCATGGGGAGATATGTCAAGGCAAACTTTATCATACTTTGATTTTATAAGTTCTGCATCACATATATAGCTAGCTCCTCCTGCAAGACAATCACTCCCTGGGATACACAGTTTAAGTTTGTACTTGCGTTCAAGTTGTTCCACACAATCTTTCACAAACTGTCTCACTCTTTGGCTTGAGTCTTCATTGTAGCATACAAAAGCATCGTATATGGTAGGGGGTTTCCCTATGAAAGAAACAGGACTGAGTAATTAGTTATAGTTGTTAAACTCCATTTAATAAACAGGACTGAGTAAGTTATAGTTGTTAAACTCCATTTAATAAACAGGACTGAGTAAGTTATAGTTGTTAAACTCCATTTAATAAACAGAACAAGTTACATTTAGATGAGATGATGGTGATAATGTCGCTTTGTTCTAAATCAATACGCTTAGTTAAATTTTTGTAGCGCTATCTCGTTGAAACAGTCCGCGAGTAGACATGTCCCGCCACTCCAGCACACTGTCCTCAACAAGTCAAGGGTCTTTCTCTTTAATGGTGTGGGCTTAGCGGAGAAGCAGCAAATACCAATTTCATAATTTTTATTTTGACCTGACCGGTGCTCGAACACGCGGTCTAGTACACTCGAGACGAGCATTCCAATCAATATACCACTAACGAAATGATAAAGGAAACGGTGTTAATTAAATACCTCGCATATCTATATTAAATCCGATGAAATGTGAACATCGCAGACAAACAGAAAACAGGCCCCCCAAAAAAACGTGAAGTCAGCAGTTTTGCAGGTAAAGCGCAAGACCAAATGACTATTTGATGAGATGATCACGTCTGATTTGGATTCACAGATACTCGGGGACAGGATCAAACTATGTTAATATTTATGGTACTTTCAGTTATGATTCTCAGTTAATTTAGACATTAATGTAATATATATTGTAAAAAAAAATGTTCTGTATGAAACAGTCGTTAAAAAACCTTTGACATGCATCTGTGAACTCCTTATTGCTGCGCATTGATTTGGAAGCAATTAATACCAATTTTATAGTCTTTGGAACGATCAGGGATAGAAGCCCCGGTCTAATGAAGTCAATTTGGACATGTTTATCAGTACACCAAAGCAAAACACAGAGGAATGCAATTACAAATGTGGGGCGTTGTGGCCGTGATCGTATGGTATTCGGATTTACAACTACCTATGCAATCAGTGCTTATCACCACTGATGTTGTGAGTTTGAATCTCGATCAGGGCGAGGTGTACAACATTATGTGATAAAGTTTGTCCTCCGGTTTCCTCCACCAATAAAACTGATCGCAACGATAGAACTGAAATATGTTTAAACACCATCAAGCAAACAAACAAACAACCAAAAACAATTTCAAATGAAGGATTGCCAAAATAATTTATTTTTCAAAGTCTAGTCTTAAATGTTAATTAACATATTTTATTCTATGTAAATAGCCTTTTGTATACGTGTATATAGTATTACGACTGGACAAATCGAGAATCTGACTCACAATCTTAATAATGAAAGGATTTGATTTTTTGATTTTTTAACGCCACTTTCAGTAGTATTTCAGCTATATCATGGCGACCAGTTTTAGTGGGGGAGGAATCGGAGTACCCGGAGAGAACCACCGACCATGGGCAAGCAACTAGTAAAACTTTATCACTTGCGACTGCGAGTAGAGTGCACCTTTCTTAGTAATTTACAAAGCTGGGCGCGAACCCACGCCGTATTGGGGATAGGCTTGTATGAACTGTTAGATCCAACGACCTAACTCTTTGAGACACCCGGATCCAATAGTGAAAGGAAGTGTCACTATATTTTAGGTACATCCAGAATCTAGATAACATGTGATCGTGGCAACGATATCCAAGAGAATAAGTGGGAAAAATAAAAAAGGGAATATTACCTGGATTTGCAACATCGTGTATAGATAGCATTGCGCTTCCATTGACATTATTGTCCGTAGGATTGTAAATCGATGGTTCATCCATTGTACTTTCAACTGCAAAATAAAACTTAATATAGAGTCCTGTGTTGTTTTAATTTTCAAACAAACCAACAAACAAAAACAGAATAAAAACAAGAGAAAAGGTTAAGAGTTATGTGATAAAGAAACTATTTGAACCTTTGGGAATAATGTTTGTGTTTGCCATGTTGCCTCTGCTACCAGTGGGTTGCGATTTTTCTCCATTCTAGATAGCTAAATTTTCAAATCCTGAAAAAATTTATTTATCACTCTCACTGCTATTCTACAATGTAGAATCATACTCACACTCTACTAATGCGATTACTCTGATAACTCGAATTATCGGTAATTTTGACATTTTTTCTTTGATCTGACTGAGTGATATTGCCAGTATATAAGGACTTACCCTAATACAATACAATTAATTACTCTTTGTGAGGTCAATAGCAAGAAATGTTGACCCGCGGACTGTGACTCGAGGTGAACTGACATGGCCAGGTCACCGAGAGTCACGAGTCAAGGGTCCTCATTTCCTGCTATTGACCTCACAAAGAGTAATTAATTGTTTTATTATAACTCTTTTCTCTTAATGCAGTAAGTTTATTGGAAAACCACCAAATACCAATTTTGATTATAAAGTCTGTTTTGATAGGACTTGGACTGAACCCACGATCCTTGGCATTCAAGGCAAGCCAGCTCTGAATGCTTGTTCCTATATGTATGGTTTTTGTTTTAAATAAATTAAATGTGTATGTTGTTTTTGTATGTTTTAGAGCAGTCGCGATCTTCCAGCAATGCTTACAATACTTCATCCGACAGTGACGCAAATCTGTTGGTTGCCATTGTTGCAAAATAAAACTGAGGAGTACATAGGGAATAACGTCAAAAAATACAATACAATTATCTCCATTCTAATGCAATTCTGAACATACAAATGTATTCTTGCATATCCCTGGGTCTAAAATCACACAAATTAAAATTCCTCGAAATTTTGTTGACGACTTTGGCACATAAGCAACATGACGTCATATGACGATTTCCAGTTTAAAATGTAAAGATCAGGCGTTCTTAGGTGTGATGTACGCTTCAATTTTGATAAAATTTAACTAAAATAAATTTGCAAGGTAAGGATTATAATTATTTTTGTATGTTGTTGTAATTTTGATATGTAGGATTTCATGTTTTCAATATGGCGGATCCTTCCAGCTGAACCCCTTAGTTACGACTGGCAGATTGTCAATATTATGCAGAATAGTAACCAATCAAATCCGACGATGCAAACAAATTGCATTAGAATTCAAATTTACCTATAGTCTGTTTCATTATTATCACGATCTTAATATGAACAAATCATGCGTTTTTAAAGTCCAACGATTAAAGCCACCATTTTCTTTTTGGACAGAGTCAGTATTGCAGGTCATATTTATCACAATGATCTCCATCACAGGTCATACCGTCAAAAATAATCACAGGTCACGTGATCCAAAAGGGCCAATAGGAAACGCGTATTTAGCAATACATATTAATGAGATATTAGTATAATAATGAACAATTATTCATTGGTCAGAATGAGGTCACACACATTATTACGTTACCGATAAAAACAACGACGTTAGTTTTGAATGTGTCCACATACATTTTCGGCTAGAATTTCCATATGGCAGCTCGTCCAATCGGACTCGCAGCGATACAAGTGATAGTTTCTGTCTCGACCTTCAAAACTGGCGTTATTCTATAATTAATAACAACGTCTGTTCCTTGTAAGTTGTAATTGGCAGTTAATTTACCATCATACTTCGGAATTTATGAAGATTCGAACTAAGATAAAAAAAAAATGGATCTTTCTGTTTAATTTGATACAACGATGTTGGATTTTGTATTTTTAAACACACTGAAGTTAACATAAAAGTCGTTTGTTTACGTAAATATAAAAATAGAGAATTTTTGTTTTACCTTTGGCTACCTGCACTGCATCTTTTTCTAATCTTTCGTTTCTTTTGATATGGTTCATTGCATCTAGCTCTACAAAAGATAGTTGTTTGATTGAAATCAATGATTTTACAGGACATTTAACGATTGTCAACTACTTACTCCCGCCTAAAATGATGTAGCATATAAACGCACCATGACGACGGGCACTTGTCCAGGTAATACTTATACCATACCTGCAAGCTATTTATGCAAATGAGGTCTGGTTGGAAGAAGCTAATGCTAATGTAAATGATTTGGAGTAGTATATCATGGATGGGATGATGAAAATGCGTTTTGGCATAGCCAGAAATGAGGTGCTATTTGCCAATTTGCATATCTAAGATGGCGACACCAGAACGTCTGCGATGTTACATGTTCTATATAGAAGATATCATTCCTAATTGCATGCATTTTATTTTCTGAACTTGAAAATGATACAAGCTGAATTAAATGAAACAAAAATTAATGAAAACCATGAAATATTCGAGGTTCCTGGACAAAAAGTAAATCCGAGGCGACGAACCAGAATTTATTAAAAATTGTCTGAAATGCATGAAATTGGTGGAGTTTGACACAAAATTTATCAATGAATGACATTTGGCTGTATTTTCTTAAATCAATTTGGATTTCTCAGTCATAGATATAATTCTATTGACTAGCCTTACATTTCTAGCTTCTAAACCCGGGGTTCCCACATTAAATACAAAGTGATCATTTGTACAGCTCGCGACTTCAAAGAAGAGGCTAAAATCGTTACTAGCAACAAAATGATTTGAATTTTGGCCGAAGAAAAACTTTGCCGAAATCAACAATAACTTTTAAATATAGAAACTACAGTCACGTGTTCAAAAGTCTAATTTTAATATGATGAATATTTATGCGGAAAAGTACCACCAATTTCTAGATATGTAACATAAATGATATACTTTTGATGTTTTAGTGAATTATTCAGCTTACAAAGTCGTGGTCTATTATCTGGTATTTATATTGTAGCATACTTAATTAATCAGCCATGAACCATTTGTTGAATCCACATGCAATTTGCATGACGGGACATATATCATTGTACAAGATACAGGTATAAATGTTGTACCATAGCTACGTGGATTACTCGTGATTTTATTTAAACGAACTAACTACGGATTCGTTTGTTTACACAAGTTTGTTCGCTAGATCCGTGGTATACTAATATACTTGTAATCAGGGGAGTATCCAGAGGCTCTTTTGATGGGGGTGGGGGGCTCGGTTATGAAGCGGTAATGGAGAGAAGAGTGTTATTCAGATGGAGATGTATTTACATATTTATAGTATAATAACTAATATACATGTACATGTATTAGAAACATAAATAATCAGTATTAATATTTTAAATATTGCTACATAATACACAAACATTCAAGTTGCTAGTTTGATTATTCAATCAAAATGTCTGGTAGCATAATCCTTCTCGGTTGCCTCCTTGCAAAATCTGCAACAATCTTTTGTTTGTTCACTGTCATGTGAGTCTCTGTGGATGTACATGAAGTCCAAAGAAGTCAGTCTACCTTGATCCATGGTAGACCTCAAGCATGTCTTTAGAAGTCTTAGAGTACTGATACTTCTTTTACTAATAGGCCAGGGGGTGGTGGTTGATTGCAAAAATAGTGTAACTGGCTCACTGACACAGTACTCCATGTGTGATCATGTAGGCTCCACTCCGACACATTAATTTTACTCTGTTCAACCAGATGTTGTTGTTACATCTTTATGCTGCATGCTAAGACGACAAGTAGCAAATACCAACTTTAAAAGAGGGGGTGTCGTGGTTGTGATCGTGCGGTCGTTGGATTTACAACTACCTGTGCAATCAGTGCCTATCACCACTAAAGTTGTGCGTTCGAACCCCGTTCATGGCGAGGTGTACTCGATACAACATTATGTGATAAAATTTGTCGGTGACTTGCGACAAGTCGGTGGTTTTTTTCTGTGTACTAGTTTCCTCCACCAATAAAACTTACAGCCACGATATAACTGATATGTTGTTGAAAGTGGCGTTAAATACCATAAACAATAAACCAGTTTTAGAGTCTTTGGTTTGATCCCATTTGGAATTTAATTGAAGGCATGAAATCAGAAACTCACGAGCGCACAAAACCGACCATATGATATGGAGCAAAAGCAAAAACATATTAATTTACCAACTGTCAAATTAATGTCTTACCGATCATTTCTTTACATTCCAATAGAACATCTCTTCTATTCAGTTGTAGCATACAAGACCAAAAGTCCGACAAAGTTGGTGAGCGAGAGCCTTTATTATCTTCCCATTGATATAACAATTCTATTGTTGGACTTCTTGCTCTTTGAAGATTTTTGATTTGTACATCGTTAAAATCAACAAGTTCAGCAAGACCACGCCAATCAGTCAACCGTTGAATATCATTGTCTATGACATCATTTTCTAAATCTAAACATTGAGCTATTTTTATCCTAGCGGTTATTCTTACAAATTTTAAAGGAATATCCAAAAATTGTGGTTCTAATGCCAGATTGCATGTATCGTTCGTATTATAATAGCGATGTCTAGCCATATTAAAGATTTGTTAATACCGCAAGGTGCATTCCTTGTCTCTCTTCAAAATTACAAGTAATACACGTATAGTGTTATTTTCCCAAACAGCTAATGTATTACAATATCTCACAAGTAGAATCTCAGTTTCCTAAACAGTTAATGTATTATAATATCTCACAAGTAGAATCTCAGTTTCCTAAACAGCTAATGTATTACAATATCTCACAAGTAGAATCTCAGTTTCCTAAACAGTTAATGTATTACAATATCTCACAAGTAGAATCTCAGTTTCCTAAACAGTTAATGTATTACAATATCTCACAAGTAGAATCTCAGTTTCCTAAACAGCTAATGTATTATAATATCTCACAAGTGATACCATTGCGTGTATAGTCTTTTTCCTCAATAGCTAATGCTTGGCCGTTCGTTCCTTACGATTGCATATATACCATTAATGAGTTTATATTGTAGTCCAAGACAGATACAAGTTTTATCAGCTGTGTTTTATCTTAATCCAGCTGAACAGCTTAATCCCATGTACAATGTGACAGCTTAATCCAATGTACAATGTGACAGCTTAATCCAATGTACAATGTGACAGCTTAATCCAATGTACAATGTGACAGCTTAATCCAATGTACGATGTGTATATGTACTACCCATGTAACAAGTAGAGTACATCTACAACTGAAAATGTCTATAGTGTCCACAAATTGTATTTCTTTAAATGGCCTAAATATATCGGTGCATTTCTTTTCAATGATTTTAAATCGTTTCAAGTTACCTTCCTTATTGCCATACAGGTAATTTCCCTTTTTTTACCTGTTAAATTCTGGTTTTTCACCAGATCACGTATACGTATACGTACCGACTGTTTGAAAGTTCCCATCCGTTACTTACCTGAAAGCAAGCGGAAGAATAAAATTGTGCCCTTCAGAAATCAGTAAGACATGATGTACGAAGACTCATGTTACAGTTTTTTTAAGCAAATCTTGTTATTTAATCTACTATAACAAGAAGTTTTTGTCAACAAACGGACCCAAGCAATTGAGTGAACGGTTGTTGTTTAACATCAAATAAGCATTTTGTTTCAGCTATATCATTGCGATGGCTAGAAGTTACTTTTCTATGAGATGATGATGATGATGATGCGGCGGAGGCGGCGGCGGCTGCTGCTGATGATGATATCCACTTTGTACTACACAACCACCCTGAGATGGATTTTTATAATGCTAGCATATGGAATAACCGTCCGTGGGTAGACATGTCACTCCACCGCGACACGTTATATGCTGATTCTGACCCAACCAATCATTGCTCTTTCTTCATAATGCTGCATGCTTAACTGAGAAGAAACAAATACCAATTTTATAGTCTTTGGTTTGACCCGATCGAGGCTCGAACCATGATGTACCACACTCGAGGTAAGCACGCTATCACAATTAAATAGATAACATACATGTGTCAACATTAAAGGTTAGGAAATTTCAATTGTTCTAATGTGTTCTGAAATATCTGTATGAGGATCGCCGACATTGTAAGAGATGGCAGATCATATTTAGCTGAGAAAGGCAAAATATTAGAAAACTATTAACAATGGAAATTGGAGGGCAACGCTATTATATTTTTGAAATAAGTCTTTAGATTGAAAATACATGTTATTATGGAGTGCTGTTTAATTAAGGAATATTTGAAATTGTTGAACAGGTTATACGATATAACCTGGGTTGGGTCAATTTACGCTTAATAAACCGCGAAGCAGTTTATGAAAAGCGTAAACTGACCCAAACCAGGTTATGCAAGTATAATCTGTTCAACAATTTCAAATATTCCTTATAATTTAATTTTTACAACAACATTTAATGATTCCTCGATTTTAATTGCGATTATTTCATGTGACTATTTGAATTTGTCGTTAGGGGATGAACACGTTGGTGACGTCACAATACCAACCCAGGTTATCGAGTATAACCAATGTTGCTCCAGGCGTATCAGCCAATCGGATTGCAGTATTGACATCAAATTAAATTATTATATGTTGAAGCTCGCGAACAGTTGACAAATAATCTGCAATTTCTTGAGTTTAATTATTGAAACTTTACTTTTATGCGATTATGATATATTTGAGAATATTATGGTCAAACTACAGGGGTATGTTTAGGGTAATAGCTCAAGCTTATATCATTAATGGCAGGTGCAATCCAATACGAACCACAAACAGGGAATGAATGGGTTTTGTACCACTAAAACCCAAAGAGAAAATGTTGTCGTTTCATCCTTCTTTTCCCAGTAAAGAAAAGTTTGAAGATACCAAAGGTGTAATTAGAAAACGTAAATGGATTGCCAAATGAAAAAGGACAATCAATGACCTACAAAAGACTACTCAGAATATTAAAATATCAACACGAATCCCACTAAACACTAGGGTCGACTTCGATTTGATAAACTCGAGTTGTCTTTCTGCTCGTAGGTTGTTTGTGTGGCTGTTTCTGGAATATTTGCTTTCCGATCAAGCTGTTGTTAAAAAGCTTTCGCAGTTCAGATTCTTTGTTCAACGTATACCTTCCTCCAACCTGGAAATCTCTTAGGATATTAAAACAAATTATATCGTTTTGTTAAAACCTTTCCAGAATGTTTGGTTAAAACCAATTTGATCCATTTGCACATAATGTTGGATATCACCAGTACAAATCACGATCCCATTTTCTTTGTAAAAAAAGGGGGGGGGAGGGGTCATGTCGTTATTTACATATACAATGTACTGGTGTCCAACAATATTTCCATGTCAGATGATGTTTCTGTCTTTTAGCAGTAACACGATGTGTGTCACTGTCGCAGCTGCAACTGCTTCTACTTCCGAAGATCACGAGAGTTCACCCCCTAATTTTGAGGGTTGGTGTGTAAGCCATAATATTGTCCTGTGAAAATGTGTCCGATTTCATCTTTTTCAAATGAAAAATCCCCAACAGACCAAAAGAAGTCACCTCTGCGCTTTATTTCATCCTCAGACTTTATCATAGGAAACAATTGTAACAGAGGACAATATTTCACGGTGGACAAGGTGTTGCTCAATCTTTAGTTTTCTGTGTAGTGTTTTGTAGATTGTTTCTTGTCTTTGCCATTAGATTGTCTGTCCTTCAGTTGTCAGCTTCAGATTGCTCCTTTTGGTATAGTCAAACTTTTCATGTTTTTCCATATCACCCATCTATGTCTCATCATATCATATTTTTTATATTTCTGTCACAAAAATGTTATGCCTCAAGATGGCCAAATTTGACAAGAAAATGTGGACTGGTGCTAGAAGACCATTGTTTCTTTTGTTTCAAATGTCCCAATGGTTTCGGTAGGTGAGCTTTTTTTTATGTGTCAGACCATCATCCTCGAATATTTTTCTTTTAAATGGCCTAATGGTTTCTATAGATGAGTTGTTTTTCAAATTACAGACAATCAGAAACCAATATGTATGGCGATCAATGGATTATATCTTAACAATTTTGATTCAAATGAACGAGGCTATTTATGGGGTTTATAGTATTAAACACCACTTTCAACAATATTTCAGTTATATCGTGGCGGTCAATTTTATTGGTGGAGGAAACCAGAGTATCGGGAGAAAACCACCAACATGTCACAAGTCACTGACAAACTTTATCACATAATGTTGTACACCTCGCCCTGATCAAGATTCGAACTCAAAACATCACTGGTGATAGGCACTGATTGCATAGGTAGTTGTAAATGCAACTACCATACAATCACGGTCCCAATGATAACATGGTGATAAATGGATTATATCTTAACAAATTTGATTCATTTGGACCCTGAGGCTAATTAGGAGAATTTAACATCAAAGAACAATTAACACACATATTTAAAAATTCATGTTTTATTCACAAAAACATGTACCTAAAGTTGTTAGAACACAAATATTGTTCTATATCACTCTTTCACATAAGACTGTGAACAATAATCTTTATATGTGTTATGTAAACAAGTTTTTAATTAGAAAACTTCAAAGCTTTATCTAATTTCTCCCTATGTGAAATACCAGCAGAAATAGTAACAGAAGTACATAGAAATAATCAGAAATATATCAAGTGGAAGTAAATTTGAAAAGATATAAGAATTTCAATATCAAGCTAAAAGGATTTTGATGTAACTAAAGATGAAAGATAATTCCATTAGAAACATTGTTTAAATGGTTGTCCATATTACTTAATCTCAATAGTGCTACTTTTAGTTAGATTGCTGTTATATAATTTCTCCGAATTTTAAATTGTTTATTTTGCTCAAATATAGTTTATAAAATATAAATTTTTTATGCAATAAAACTGGTTTATTCTGCCTTAATGTTGAGGTATCTTTAGGAGATAGATATTTAAAATAAAATAACATAAATAGGCTTCCTAAGAATTTTTTTTCAAAAGAAAGGAATTAGTACCAAACCACTGCAAATTTCAATGACCACTACAAGATTAGTGAAAACAATGTTTTAAAGAAAGGAGTAAGTACTTGGTCAGGAAAATTTTAAGAAGTCATGCATTGTTATAATCAAATATAATCAGTTAGGTGATTTATAAGTATGATGTCAATATACAATTTCTTAACGGGGATGTCTCAAAGCTTTGGCAAACAATAGTACCAGTATATTGGCAAAAAATATCAAATTTGGTCTTTTTTTAAATTTAGGACACATAAAACGTAGACTAAAAACAATTAATAATTCATCAGTTTGCCGAAATTATCTTTTGTTTTATGTATTTCAGTGTTTTTTTTTTTTTGTGCTTTGTATTTCTTAGACAGCGACATGCTTAAAACAACTAATTATATCAATTTTTAATTGAAAGTTTTGGAGAGAAAAAAAAAGTCCATGTAGACCCTCTTTTGTTCAAAATGGGAAAAATCCAGTAGAAATAGGCTATTTTACTTAGCAAACTGCAATATATATTGATTTATGTAGTTGTGACCTTGTTCTGCCTAACTAAATCCCGGAAAAGCAAATTTTCACACACAGTATGCTAATTTTTATTCTTTTACATACAGTAGTCCCCCTTTGATAAGGCCACTCCCGCCAAAGGCTACCCCTTTTATCAGTCCAGATTTCAGATGATCTGAGTCACTTTAGCATTGATTATGGCATGGCTTATAACAGGGGGTCTACTGTACCCCTCTTTTTTTCTCTTATTAATTATATCAAAGATTGTCGATTACCATTGTTGACTTCTATGGCACAAACTTTATTTATTAAGGTTAAAAATGTAATATTTCTTTTATTTTAGCATGCAAACACACAGAATGTATTTCCTAGTCCATGTCTCTCTGTAATGTAAAATCCGCTACCGTATATAACACTACAATATAAACGTAAAAATGTCTATTTACCAATCAACAAACTAATGGACTAATCTCCATGACAACACCAAAATTTTATTTTTTCTTATAAAAATACTGAATATACAACTTATTTCACAAATATAAATTTAAAACAGTCAAAAACAATGAATAACATTTGCAAACTTAAGCATCTTGAACGTAAATTATGCATAAAAACTTAACAAAACAAGGAAAGAAAAAACAAAATTATGTGTAAAAAAATACATGCTTACTTCTTACATCATCTTTGCCGTTATCATATGACAGTCTGGGGACTTAATTCTCACAAAGATTTGATAAAAAAAACAAATTGAAAAAAAGATTGTGCAGTGTCCCCGTTCAAACTGATTAAGAAACAAAAAGAAATAAACTGGCTTATACACTAAAAATGATGTCAGTAGGGCAAGGTTTTTTTGTATTTAAGCTCTTTCTACTGGCTAAGTTATCAAAAGTTTGACTTCAAGTAAACGAAAGGTAAATTCCAAATCTGATCAATTACATGCCCCCTTTTTTTTACCAAAACATATGTGGAAATGTAAAAGCATTAAGGTTATGCTTATGTTGTTTAAAGCCACTACCAACAATATTTCAGTTATATCGTGGCCGTCAGTTTTATTGGTTGAGGAAACTGGGGTACCCGGAGAAAACCACTGAATCCACAACATTAGTAGTGATAGGCCCCTTAAAAGCGTAAGAAATAATGTCACATCAAGAGATTTTATTGACATTTAAAGATTAAAAGACCTTTAAATTTACAGATCATTGTAAGGAAAGTACTTGAGATACATTATACATAATATTAGGTACAAAATTTACTTATTAAAATGTAGAATAGGTTGGGTTTATGGGTTTATAGTGTTTAATGCCACTTTCAACAATGTTTCGGTTATATTGTGGCATTCAGTTTTATTGGTGGAGGAAACCTGAGTACCCCAAAAAAAAACCACCGACCTGTCGACAGTCACTGACAAACTTTATCACATAATGTTGTATCGAGTACACCTCCCTATGAACAGGGTTCAAACTCACAACTTAAAATGCATAGTATGATTTTTAACAAGTAATTCACCCGTTTCATAAACCAATGCATCTTGATTGGGACTCACATCAACTATCAGTTACCACGATGAAGACCAGCATGCTAACAATTACATCATCAATGTACATTTGCCAAAATTAAAAAAATTGTTCTGCCATTTGTCAATTTTTACAGAATTTTTAACCCATAAGGTCAGTCAGAAGTCTAAGAATGCAGTTGTTTCTGAAACATTAAATTATAAAATGCATCCAATATAATTTTAACATTGAGGTTAAATATTGGTTACTTAAGAGTGTACATGGATATCCATAAGAGTTCAAATATTAGCACGTTCCTGATTCGATTCCAAAATTATACATTTTTATAGGAGTTGTTTCCCTTACAACAGGCAAACTGGTACCCATTCTAGCAAGAGCAACTGAAAGGACAAAGAATTGGGAGTGTAATTTTCTGATAATTTGTAGATAATGGGATCTTGTAAAAAAAACAAAAAAAACAGAGGATAGTTTTTTAGCAACTTGAAAATTCACAAGTTGTTACAACATTTAAATTGTATGCAGTCTACAGAATTATGGTAAAAAAAATATCTGTAATTTTGATTGAACTTTGCCACGAAATGGGACCCTTTGCCTGCCTTAAAGGGAACTAACTCTTGTAAAAATGTATAATTTTAGAATCAAGTTGGTAATAAGCAAATAAACTGCAATTTTTAAGGTATAATAATACACATCTGCTTGGTTTTTTCACTACAGGGTCATACAAACTATACATGAGACTACCCATTTTTTATTTTTAAAACATAGAATATGAATAAAAAAATAAATACAAACAAACCCGTGGAGAGGTATATATATATATATATATATACACTGTATAACATCTGCCATGTTAGTATACATAAAAAAATAAAAAAAAATAAACAAATTTCGATCTCAAAAATTCTTTTTTTATTCAAATTCAACAATTAACTTTAACATCATATAGTTTTAAATTTTGGCTTTATTCTTTCAATGTGTCTCAGTATCTCTATATAAATTCATTCCTAACAACAAAATATTAAAAATTATTATAAAAAAAAACAGTTGCAGAAAGTTTAAACACTGATGGTCAACAATTCTATCAATATCAACAAAACTAACAATGAATAAATCAATCTTAACTCAATGAGCTCCTTAATACTGCTTGCTTACTGGAGAAGTTGCAAATACCAATTTTATATTCCTTAGATTGACACGACCGGGGTTCAAACCCATTTTCTACTGCACTCATGGTGACCAAACTAACCATTAAACAATCAATGTGGTCTCTTAATAAAGAAAATGAAGTTTCCTTGCTATTCAATATCCAGATATAGTGTTCAATTTGGGTTTTTTTTCTTCAAGTAAAATTTCTCTTACTAAAACTATACTTTGAGTGTACTGGCAATACCATATTTGATGGGTGGAAGATTTTTTCAAAATATATTGACTGAAAATTATCTAATACTTTCATGATTATTTATTTCCTCTTTTTTTCTTCTCTACTTCTCTATAATATCTAGCAGGAATAAAACTTTAACAGGGGCCAAGTATCCCAATACCACTGAAAATATTCTGACAATTGCCCAGATGGCTACTAACAGCATTTTGATTATTTCAGTCAGTTGCTGGGCGAGCCCAAAGAATATTTGCCTGGCAACTGAAATTTAGGGAGGCAACTGACCAGCTGGCAACTGCAAACAAAAATACCAAGTTTTTTCCCTTGTTTAGCATCTTCTATTTCTACCATAAAATAAATAATAAGCATATGTAAAGTCTAAACTCAAAGCACACTATAGACTACAAACAATATACAAGTAAGCACTTAAAATTACATTAGATTCGTCAATAAAAAAACATTTTGCAAACAAAACAAACTGATTAAGCACTTAAAATTACATTAGATTCGTCAACAAAAAATCATTTTGCTCACAAAATTAAGTGATTTAGCACTTAAAATTAACTACATAAGATTTGTCAACAAAAAATCATTTTGCTCACAAAATTAAGTGATTTAGCACTTAAAATTAACTACCGGTATATTACATTGTTAACAAAAAAGCATTTTTCTAACAAAAAAAGTGATTTAGCACATAAAATTACATTACATTTGTCAACAAAAAACATTTTGCTAGTAAAATAAAGTGAAGCAAAACTTATTAAAAATAATACACTGGTATCAATGACTTCTAAATTGTGAGGATTCTGCAGGGATATTCTTATGGGTAAAAACTAAAGGGTCCAGTGGGCATAGGCTGTATCGCTCACCTTTCATTCTGTTTTGAGGAAACTTTATACAGAACCTTCCATAGCTGCTAAGTACTAAATTTCAGTTCATTTGGCCAAGCGGTTTCAGAGGAGAAGATTTTTTAGAAATTGACCAATCAGAAACGAGAATTGCCTGTGGTGGCCATGTATGTTAACGGATCGGGGCGAAAAAATGAACAATCTTTATAGAGGACCTTCCATAGATGCTTCCTACCATACCGAGTTTCAGTTCCTTTGGCTAAGCAGTTTCAGAGGAGAAGATTAAAATGTGAAAAGTGAATGGACGACAGATGCCAAGTGATGGCAAAAGCAAAATTGCCTTTGGCAAGGTAAGCTAAAAAGAGATAATCTTATGGAATGCTATTTTTGCATTTTATTAATTGGTGCAAAATAAGTTTATTTATATTAATCACACAATATATTATTTATTATATGGATAATTGATAAACTAACTACCACACACAAAATAAAAAAAATAAAAGGCTGTTGGCCACTGGTCCCCCGACGCCAAGGTTATATCGTAAGATTAAATTTTGAAACTACTGTAAACTAGAGGGTCAGGTGAGCCTGTATCACTCATAATTCTGAAAGGGGACCATCCAAGGACCATTTTGAAGTAAAAAAAGGGGAGTAACTCTGGTTAGATTTGTCGAAAAATCATCATTATCGAACTTGACCTAGATATTCATGAGATACA
>MJUT01052819.1:47776-81877 GCA_002080005.1 Gigantidas platifrons | reverse complement strand
AAACCAAATATTTAGCAATTTTGAGGTATAAAAAGGGGCACAACTCTAGTAAAAATAAAAATTGTCATTATCGAACTTGACCTAGATATTCATAAGATACACTTACATACCAAACCTAGCTTCAATCTGACTTTTCATTCACAAGTTATCATCTGGAAACCAAAAAGCACACGGACGGACGGACGATACCCATTTCTATAGTCCCCTTCGACGAAGCGTCGGGGGACAATAAAAATTGCAAAAAATAAGAATAATCAAATATTATTTTGTTAAACATTTGTGTTAATGCATTTTATTAATTGGTGCAAAATAAGTTTATTTATATTAATCACACAATATATTATTTATTATATGGATAATTGATAAACTAACTCCACACACAAAATAAAAAAAATAAAAATTGCAAAAAATAAGAATAATCAAATATTATTTTGTTAAACATTTGTGTTAATATTATCACGCTTGTTACTTGATCATAGATATTATTGGGTGAAAATATCGAAAGGAATATGTACAAATCATCAATAATAATAAAGTATCCCTTTATCTCCATGGCAACAAACTTACAATACAAATTTCAATGACATTTGTCATATAAAACGTGATAATCCATAATCCTGTGAAATCTAGACACTCTTGCAAATGAATACGACAGAAAACAAAGTCCTACCAATCTCTTGTAGGGTTAGGGTTATGGTGTTTAACACCACTTTCAACAACATTTCAGTTATAATGTGGAGGTCAGTTTTATTGGTGGAGGAAACCGGAGTACCTGGAGAAATCACTGACAAACTTTATCAGATAATGCTGTATCTAGTACACCTCAGCAGAACAGGACCATGACCAATCTCTTGTAGGGGTGAAAAATCTAAAACAAATCTAAATTTCACAATCTGTTCTCATTTTATGAATTTATAACAAAACTTAAATGATTTACTCTCATCAATAACGTGCCATAAGGTATAGCTGTACGAGTAACAAATATAAAAAAACAAACAAAAACCAGATGAATACTGCAAAATACAGGCTACTGTTATAAGTAGGTTAATCAACAAAAAATCAATTTTTTCTGAACATTTGCTGCACATAGAATTAGGCAAGGGGGGATTAGGGTTATGGTGTTTAATGCCACTTTCAACAATATTTCAGCTATATCGTAGCAGTCAGTTTTATTGGTAGAGGAAACTTTATCACATAATGTTGTATGGAGTACACCTCGCCATGAACGTGGTTTGAACACACAACTTAAGTGGTGATAGGTACATGTAGTTGTAAATCCAACTACCATACAATCTCGACAATAACAGCCCCTTAGATTTAGTCAAAATGAATGACTTTCTTCAATAGATTATTTTACCAAATAAGTTACCGGTACTAAAACAGGGCAGGATATGGCATTTCAGATTTGTTCCCATCTGATAGACCATTAGTTTCAAACTTATTAGCAGACGGCACATGGAGCCTACATTCGCTTGAGACCTGGCAGTACAGTTGTAAAACTTTTAAGTACGAGATTTGTACTTGTATTTGAAAACCGACTAATCAGAAACCTGTATACAATACAAATGTATAAGCAGTGTTCTGATTGGATGATTCTGGATGAAGAGTTAAAAAACATTTCTTACTTAAAAAGTTATATGACAGTAAGTCCAGATCTTGCTGCCACTATACATCAGAATTTAGTGTATTAAATATATAGTCTTCTGATTGGACGATTTTATTTAAAGAATGAGTAAGAACTTGAGCTCAAAAACTTTTTATGACCACAAGGTCTGGTTAATAATTTGCATTGTATTTGCTCAAATAAAAAGGAAAAAAAAAAAAAATACAACACCATCATCAACAATTCGAAATTTTGAAAAGAAAATCGTAGGGACAGAAACAAATTTGATACCCATAAGATATAGATTCTCCTTCAGTTGCCCGTGGGTTACGATATTTCTCCACTCAAGATAGTTCAATAAAAAATTTTAACCACAAGCCGTCAGGCGAGTGGTTAAAATTTTAAATTTAACCCTCAAGCATATATACCCGACAAATATCCAAAAACGACAGGATCTGAGATGGAGAAAAAGAACTTCCAAATTTTAACTGTCAATGCAAATTATCCCAGTTACTTTTAATGGTTTTGAACAAAATACACATATTTTAAGGGACAGATTTGAACTGTTCTGACAGTGTCTTGCAACTTTTGGAATATTTTTATAGAATATAGAATATAGCAGAAATCAGTTAAATAACTGAATAAAATCATCCCTGTATTTTGTAATAACTACCTCAAAATTGACAAATTTTAATGGAAAAGAACCCAATATGTTTCATTATCCTAATGTAGCACTATAAATTACAGTATACTCACAAAATGAAAAGCACAAAAACAAACAAACAACAACAGCAAAAAAACAAAACTGTAACAAGAATAATCTGTACACATAGGGAGTGCATTTATGAAAATCAGTCAAGCAGTTTCTAAGAATATTTTTGGACTTTTTCCACATAAGCTCATGCAAGCATTCAATAACCGATATACCCAATCATAGCATAACAATAATATAAGATTCCTGATCTACACTTTAAACCCTATAAACATAAGATTGAAATGTACGGGTAATAAAGTTTATGGGAAAACAAGACAAACCTCCCCCCAGACAATCTGGATCGATCACGGACAATGATGCTATATAGCTGTAAACAAATAAAAATATAATATTCTCTGGTATTGAGCATTACACTTAAAAACTGCCAAAATCAAAACACTGAGATCACTACAAAAAAAAATGATATTCTTGAATAAACACCAAACATTGCTATGGTAACCTTGTATCAAAACACATTCAATCTTTTCGATTTATTCCCATGAAGTTTTTTTTTCAAATAAAACTTTGTTCAACACACTTTTGTAGTTATTTACTTCTTTCCATAAGAAAATAACTGCATTGTTCTGGTACATTAAATATGGCCTTCACCTTCTCCTTTTACAACCATGTGAGTGAATCGGACTAAACACTTATCTGAATCAGATCTGGGCACGGCCATTTACCACAAAGAAACAATACAACCCAACAGGAACAGGATATAAATCTATGAAATGTTCAGCTTGCAATAATTTAAAACTTTCTTAATGTAACTAAATTAAATCACATTATGCATCAGATTTAAATTTCGGCAACATGAGTCCAAATTTAGCCTCCATTCCATCAAATGTTGCTTTAGCAAGTTTATAACCACCCATATGATCTGGATTTCTTGATAATTGTTCTTCTATCTTCGTTGCACTGGCCTCTGATCCTTCAGGTTGTCTTTAAAGATAAAATAATAATTAAATTTGATTTTGATGATGACTTATGGTGTTTAATGCCACTTTCAACAATATTTCAGTTATATCATGACGGTCAGTTTTATTAGTGCAGGAAACCAGAGTACCCGGAGAAAACCACAGACTTGTTGCTAGTCACCGACAAATTTTATCACATAATGTTGTATCTACTACACCTCGCCATGAACGGGGGTTCGAACTCACAACCTAGGTGGTGATAGGCACTGATTGCACAGGTAGTTGTAAATCCAACTATCATACCATCACTACTACGATGACACCTAATTAAATTTGAATAATAGTGTTCCTTGTTTATCACTAATATTAATACTTTAAAATATTTTCGTCTTTAAAAAAAATAAATAAATAAATAAATCTGTCAGAGTAATAGTGTTCCTTATTATAAAAATGTTTGTCTTTTTCTTGGACTTATCATTATTTATTTTTCTGCAGAATACAGTGACACAATGGTCTAAGCAGAACCCTGAATAAAGCAGAATCCTGTTATAAACTGAACTTTAATGTCCAAATGTAGTAAATCTTTGTTAATTTAATCTGTATAAGCCAAACACCTGTCTTTTCCAAACACAAAAAACTGGTTCGAAGTAGATTCAGTTTAGACAGGTTTCACTGTATATATATATATATATATATGTAAAATGTTAATATAGCCGTGCGATTGATGAATATAATAAAAATTAGAATTAAAACAGAATTCTGGAACTTCAATCACATTTTATATAGCACAAGCGCTGCTTTCACTGTTTACACAGATCATCAGGTACAATAAATAATTCAAATGTTTTTCATATTTTATGTGAAAAACATTTGAATTATTTATATAAATTATAATAATAATATTATATGAATTATTTATATAAAATGTGATTGAAGTTCCAGAATTCTGTTTTAATTCTAATTTTTATTATATATATATATATCTCCCATGTATTTCATAACTTAAGATCTTGAAGCAAATTTAAAATGTACTATTCTAATGTGGTTGCATGTAAAAAAAAATTGACAGAATTCTAGAGGTACAATTGACCATTTAGGAGATAACTGTATTGTATTTGAAAATTTCACGGCATCAATTGGAGATTTGATGGTTGCAAATTGAGTTTACTGACGACGTGTTAGCGGAGCCAGTAAACGGATATTTGCGACCATTAAATCGACAATTGATGCTGTGAAATTTCAAATACAGTACAGTTATCTCCATTCTAATGTAATCATATGTAGGATAGACATACATACATCATATATGTATATAATCCGTATTATTGACAAGATGACATAAGCCGTAATCAGCTAAAATTTAAAAAATATTTCATGCTATTTCAACTGTGGAATTGGTGAAAATTACACCATTAAATCGACAATTGATACCGTGAAATATTCCAATACAATTCAGTTATCTCCATTCAAATGTAATCATGTGTATTGCTACATTGTTGACAAGATGACGTAAGCAGCAATCGTCTAAAATATCTCATGATTTTCAACCGTGGAATTGATACCATGAAAATTACAGCATTGTCCAATCACAACCCAGGGATATTAAACAACTACATTAGAATGATATGTATAATAAAGTAAAACAGACATATTAACAGGTAAATGACTGAAGCAACAAATTTGTATCTAAACATGGCCCCACACCAAACACCCAATAATCACCAGTGAACCATTTGTGTACATTTAAGATGGCCTATTGAAGACATGTCCTCACAAGAAATCTCTCCAAGACACATTAATCACATGTGAATTGTGTGTGTACATACAAGACAGTTATTGAAGACATGTATTTATAATATAGTCCCTCTTTTATAAAGCCACTCCTACCATAGATGACAAAAATATTTCGGCATTGACCAAGTCATCTGAAAAGCCACTTTCTTCAGTAGATATCTACGGCTAAAGCAAATAATCTATTAAATGCTTACCTTCCTCCAAAATCAACACGGAAACTTCTCTGTAACAATTCATATGTGAGCAATGTTACACCAAACTGAGGCGAAGAACGGAGTACACGAGCTGCAAAATAAAAGATTTTTTATATTTTATTAACAATTGGCAGTTAGGATAAAAAAAGGAACATCAATTAAAAGTGGTTTTAAATCGAGGTGTTTCAAGGGAAAAGATGTTCATATGATTAAGCTATAATGGGCACAATCAGAAAGACTGGAGCGGGGTCTATAGGTCAGTGGTAATTTTGTAGCCATGTGTATTAACCGGACATTCCACAGCAGCCGGGCATCGGTAAAATTGCCCGTCTAATTCCATTTCCCCCCCCCCCGGCTACTTTGTTTTCATAAATCAAAATGTCAAAGTGAAAGTAAAATATGGCTTTGTTTTGCATGCTGGTTTTGTAGGATCCCCCCTTCTACTTTAGAATTATCACCTCCTACTTGAAAATGAGTGGAATGTCCTGGTTCTCTAGACCACCATTCTACTAAAAATGTAAGAATGTGTCCATAGCCTGCACAGGACAAAAAAGTAAATATTTCAAGGAAAATTGGCCATGGGAAATTGAAGTAAAAGCATGAAAACCACAAATTTGCTATTTTACAATTAAGGGACATAACTCTGGAACCTTGAAAGGAATAATAACCAAATTTGAAAATGTCCTGCATATTGTGGTCAAAATCATTGTGTAAAAATTTCAATACATTTTTGTCAAGTTAGAATACATAAACCACAAATTTGACATTTTTCAAATAAGGGGCATAACTCATTAACCATAAGAAGAATAATTACCAAATTCAAGCTTAAGCTGTGTATTGTGGTAAAAAAAAAACATTGTTTAATTAATTTCAAATGAATTGCATAATGGAAACTGAAGGGGAATTTGCGGTAGTGCCTACCGACAAACTTGAGGGCAGAGCTTATAAAAATTTCCCTTTGATATGAACAGCATATCTATGAAACTGTATATCACATGACCAACGTGACCTAAAGGTCACATACCTCAGAAATTTGAATTTTCAAAGTGGTTTTTGTAGTTTCAAGACTGATGAAGAATATTAAATTTTAATACGACTGAAAGTTTGGGAGGGAGGAACACTAGTAACCATGCCTGTCAAATGTTTTGTTCCAAAAGTAACTGAAACTGTGAATCAAAGAAGAATCTGAAGGTTTGCTCCGCCCACAGCTATTTATACCCACGGTCCCGGCTTAAGCTATTGAATGGAAACCTGAGAAATAAGCATTTTTAGCAAATGAGGGGTATAACTCGAGAACAAAAACGTGTTCAAGTTCAAAATTATATTTAGCTTGCCTTTTTCGGTTCCTGACATTGCATATAAATTTCTTATCTGAACTAGAGTTTCAGTTCATTTGGCAAAGTGGTTTTAGAGGAGAAGATTAAAATGTGAAAAGTTAACAGACGACCGATGCCAATTGATGGCAAAAGCTCACATTGCCTTTGGAAAGGTGAGCTAATAAAAATGTACCTGGAGTTCCTTTCCACAATGCTGCAAAACCTTCCTCCCGTACAATTTTTCTAAAACAGTCCAATACACCGCTGTAGGTTTGTTGTCCCTGTCGAGCAGCTACCTGTAATCTTGTCTTTATCACATCAGCAGGGGTTGGTATGGCTGCTGCTGGCATACCTGTACACAAAAATGAGACAATTTACAAAAGAACATTTTCAGCTACATCGTGACTATTGGAGTTAATTGGGGAGTAAAAGCTGTACAGACAATAGACTGACTCATGAAACCCCTGGCCTTGGGTAGGCGCAGGGCCGAGTTACCCTATAGGCTACTGCCTATGTCCCTACAAGTTTGGGATAGTAAAATAGTGGTATTTCTTAAAGAATACTTTTATTCATAATGAAAAGATAGCTATTCTAGTCTATTTAAAGAATTTGCAATAAGTTTTTTTCAAGCTATGTAAATGTCGCTAAAATATATCACAAGAAAAAACATATTCAAGATGGGTGCGGGCGAGGTGGCTCTGCCTAGATGCCAAAAAGGTCATAATCTGGCCCTGGGTATGTGTCTAGAAACCTTAACACTTAAGGCAAGAAACTGGGTGCAAACTCATGTCAGTGATGTTACTAGTGGTCAGAAAGAAATTATCTTAACCACTTTGCCATAAATGCCCCCAATTAGAATTACATACCATGATTAACAAAAGCTTTGTTACACAGGTATTGGACAGATATAGTCGTTATACAGTAAAACCTGTCTTAACCGAACCCCTTTGGGACTGAAGAATTTGTTCAGTTTAGACAGGTGTTATCTGCATTTAGTAGATGGGACTGTAAAGTCTGTCTGGTTTAGGCAGGTTTTCGTTTTTCTCAGGGTTCAGTTTAGACACGTTTTACAGTACAATCAAAACTTTTATTGAGGTCAAAGGGATCTGCAATTTTATTCAAAGGGCTAGTGAAATCTAAAAAAAAAATTATTGTCAATTGTTTTGGTTCATTTAAAAAAAAATGGTGAGAAGTGAGGAAAAAAATATAAAATGACATTTATACATACTACATGCAATATTCAGCAAGTATAATAGTTAGGACCAAAATAAACCAGAGGTCCATCTGAGTCTTTGTGGTTCATGGACTATTTGTGTTCAATCAAGATTATAGTTATGGAGAAAATAATTTTTTCTATAGTGTTCTATTTTAAATTTGTCCTGTGTTGGAAGTCAGCCATCTTGGATTCCTGATTGACACAAACAAATTTGTTGTAGGGGACCATCTCTTGATTACTGGGTTTGTGTACTTCTTTCTATTAATGAATATGCAAAGCTGTTATGGAAATATCATAGTTCCTTTTTTTTCGGGGGGGGGGGGGGGGAGAGGGGTCTTTTTACTCATTTTCAGGGTTGGAAGAGGTTTTTATGATGGATTGGGTTATGGGTTATGGGTGATTATTGTCACTGTAATCATTTTTCATGTACATATATCATAACTACCAAACTAACCGGGGGTGAAAAGCCCATACTATTATAATGAGCTGATTTGTAAACCTCTCTGCTTTGGGTAGGTGTCTGCGAACCTTGCCACATGAGGACATTTAGGCACGAACTCATGTCAGTGGTGTTAGGTTTCAGGCGAGAAGCCAATGTTCTTAACCACTCAGCCACCTTGAAAGTTATGATGTATTCCTGTACATATACCATGGACTCCCTCTCTCTCTCTCTCTCTGAATTTCTCCTTCGAGTATATGCAACATTGCTTGGTTGTCTCCCCTGCATGAACTCTCATCAGCGCTTCATTGAGTAGCTTATGGTTTCTATTACTCACCTGCTATGGTAGCGGCCAATAACAAGGTTGCTGGATTATTATACCCATTCTCATCTGCCAACATCTTCTTCACGTGTGCATACGCTGGGAAGTATATGGCTGAAAAGGGAATGTCCCTTAGAAAACAAGCCCTCGAACCCTACAGAGCAAATACAGATAGCATTGAGTTAAACAATGTCTAAATTTGTTAGATTCTATGTACATACACTCCAGATTAGATCGTGATTTGTGTATCAATCTGATATATGCTACACTCTTCTGACACTACATGGTTTAACCTAACCTTTAGATGAACTTTAGATTAACCAATGAAAACATCTCTCACTTGCTCCTCTTTACTGATATGTTTTGGTGTGGGAGATATTATAGGTCACATGGTCCTAAATACCTAATGATATGATAAGTATGTATTATGACCTTTTTGGACCAATGAGACTGCTTGCTGCAAACAAAGCAGCTTAGTTCTAAATTGTGACACTTTCATAGTCCTAGAAGCACCATTTTCATTGGACAGTATAAGTCATGACCTAGGGTCACTTACATGTGATCACTTCAGATCTCCCACGCAATGACATTAGCAAAAGGGAGCAAGCGAGAGATGTGATTTGTATCAGATTGAACAAATGAAAATGTAGGCAGCAAAAGGCCTAAGAGAATAATGAAGTTCTCCAAGACAAAGAGTGGATTGAGTTGTGTTATGTATTGATAGAAAGTAGTATAGATAACATCTTATTTTTATCACAGATTGCCCTGTGTACATGTTCTGTTGCTCTTAACATGTAAAACTGTTTGATATCAGCGATTCATTCTCCAATTTGAAAACTAGTTGGTGCATTCTGGGAATTCTATACATCAAGAGTAAGCTATAAAAAATTGACTATTGACGGTAACTGACCACTGGCATAAATAATTACACATATGAGTATGCTATGACATTATCAGGTTTGTCAAAAATTTGCATCACCAGGGGCCATCATGATAGTTGGATTTACAATTACCTTTGCAATCAGTGCCTATCACCACTAAAGTTGTGAGTTCGAATCCTGTTCATGGCAATGTGTACTCAATACAACATCATATGATAAAGTTTGTCAGCGACTTGCGACAGGTTGGTGGTTTTCTCCAGGTACTACAGCATCCAATTCTCAAATCTATGGCTGTTATTCACTTTTTCAAATCGGCATCCAATAACGTCACTGATATATACCCTAACCCTAACCAATAGATCAGCCATAGATCTGAGAATTTGGAAAGGACACTGATTTGAGAATATCCTGAAATTGGACCGTGATTTGAGATAATGATGTCAGTGGATGCCGATTTGAGGAGTAGACGCGGACTTGAGTCTGGACGCTGATCTGAATCTTGCATATATAAACCCACCTTGTATAATCCTAAGAAGCCGAGTTCTCTGATTACTGTAAAAGCACTGACTCTTGCTTTTCCTACAATTTCTCCGGCAACCTGCAGTCGAATCTTTACAATTTCTAAAGGATTTGTAAACATTACTTGTGAAGCTCCAGCCTGCAAATAATATAAGGAAATCAATGAAAAAAAGCAACTAAAAGGCCACCAAAGAAAAAAGTGACCTTATACATGCAAGAAGGGTGGCCTCTCTTGAGCAGCAATTTAGTAGTATTTTACTATGTGAAGTTTGGCCTGACAACAGGTGGTGGCCTCTGGTGGGAGTGGCCTTATAAGAGGGGGACAACTGCATAGGCAAGGTTATGGGTGTTTAAACCCATTTCAGAAATATTTTAGTCAGTTATAAATCATGGGCGTCATTTTTTTAAAAGTGGAGGATTGACAGTATGCTGAGAAAACCACAGACAAACTTTTTATCACAAATTTATATCGCAGTTGTGTCTGCAATGCCCCTATTATGTTTGGACAGCAACAAATATTTTCTGGCATCAATAACATGATTCATGCCGTCAAACAATTTACACTTACGGAAACAATAATATGGGTAAGTGAAAATACAATTTTTGCCTATACATGTATATCCAATTTATGGTCGCAAATATCAGCTAACATGTCACCTGCAAACTCAATATGCGACTATCACATCAACAACTGACGTCGAAAAAATCCATATTCAAATGCATTATCTCCTAATTTTTTTACCATAAAAAAACCAATGAAATGATATCCTTCAGATACACATTTTATCCAGAAAAAAGGGGGATTGACATTAAGAGAGAGTTTGCTGCTTAATGCCAATTCAGCAAATTTTACAGCTATATCATGGCGAGAACAAGTTAATTTTCAATGAAATGATGATGAGGTCCGTTTAGTACTAGACCAACATGCTTAGTTGGATTTTTATAGTGCTAGCTCACTGAAACAACAGTCTGCGGGTAGGCATGTCACCCCACTTGGACACATTATCCTGATTCCGAGCCAACCAGTCTTTGCTCTTTCTCCTTAGCGGAGAAGCAACTAATACCAATTTCATAGTCTTTCATTTGACACGAACCCAGGCCTCTACATTAACATTTTTTTTAACTTGTCCCTTCGGACAACTAACTAAAAAAAAGTACTTGTCTGACTCAATCTTTTAGTTGTCAGAAAAAATTAATAAAAATGACAAAAACTGGAGAATAATTATCAGCAATTTGTGTAAAATGTTTTGGTTATTGTCTGTTAGGGTCATTATTAATACTAACACTAACACTAACAGACATTATGATTATGAAATTTTTAATCAACAAGTTAACATACACTTAGACATAAGTCATAAAGTCATTGGTATCAAACGATGCCATCATGGTACGAGTGTCTAATCATCAATTTCTAAGTTTGGTTCTTGAATAGCAAGCCCATCTAAGCGGTAATCGTATAAATGTGGATTGAATCCAGGATGCTTTGCAGGGATGAAAACTAAAATTATGAACCTAGTAGCCAGCTGTGCCCCTGAAATTTAAAATCCAGGGGCCTAGGCATATATATATATATGAAATACTAGAAAGTTACCCTGCCCAAATTTAGTAGTAAATAGTTAAAAAGCTGTTTTAACTGATTTGTTCTGGGTTTTTTTTGTTTTTTTTTTTATCTATTCAATGTCACATTTTTATTTCTGTCTACCTCGACTATTTGAGTCTTGCATACCAGTGATTTTTTATACCCCCCTCCCCCCTTTTCCTTTTGAAATAAATTTGACTGCTGTGATCAAATACCACAAAAATTGTAATAACTCGTATTTGTGTAATTAATCTTCAGCAGAAGAACGATGTCTCTGTCAATTTGCTCAATGGTCTCGGAATGAAAATATAGCACAAACGTAAATTGCCAATGTCAGTCAAAAACTGAAGAAAGTAGAGGTTGTAATTATCATTTGCCAGACCTCAATTCAGATTGGAGTAAAGCTACTGTAGTTTAAAGTCTGTTTTTTAATTGGATATGCATTAACACATGTCTGGATGTAACTAAACAGTTCGATAGATCGTAATATTAAGCCGGTGTCGAGTATAAAATACCAATGCGGCTGGATATAAATATTCGGAAGCTCCCATGCATTTCAACGAATTTTGAATTGCCAATCTTCGCCTATATGAACATATTTGATATGAGAACTATGATTTTATGTCACTGAAATGAGAAAAAAATTGATTAAAAGTTCGTTTTGTTGAAAGTAGCTTCGAACAAAAAGTTCGGTCAACATTTCCCATAGCACAATACCGCATTGCGTCCCCTTTCCAAAATGGCGCCAAAATGTTGTTTCGGAATGTCTCTTGGTTCACTGTAATAATTAGCGATAGTGTACTTCAATGGAAACCGATATATTTAAACACATTAAAATAATTATTTACGAAGTTTATGCCTGTAAAAATGATAAAGCAACACATTTTTATCATAGAAAATAACCTTCAAAAGGTAGGACAGTCATTTTTTCACTTGTCCCGTCGGACAACCATGGTACAAGATCTACTTGTCCGACGTCAGTTTTCACTGGTACCGGACAATCAGACAAACGTTAATGTCGAGGCCTGGAACCCACAATCTATCGCACGGTTTGACATTGATATTTTACATACCGTTCCACCAGCTACCATCTCTGCCCACAAAGGTAGTGTTCCATCTTTGTTCATTAGTTGATCTCTCATAAAATCATTCATCTAAATAAAAAAAATAAAATTTTTACAATCAAATAACAAAATTAAAAAGGGGCCGTCATGGACATGATCGTATGGTAGTTGGATTTACAACTACCTATGCAATCAAAGCCTATCACTGCTCAGGCGAGGTGTACTTGATACAACATTATGTGAAAAAGTTTGTCAGTGACTTGTGACAGATCGCTGGTTTTCTCAGGGTACTCCAGTCTCATCCACCAAAAAAACTGACCGCTACGACATAACTGAAATATTGTTGAAAGTGTCGTTAAACACCATAATTCCCCCCCCCCCCCTCTCCTTTTACAATATTAAATATAAAATAGAATTCTTATTATATATCGGTATTACAATTGTCCCAAAAGAAAATAACTAAGGGAAATGGTAGGCTAACTAGGAGTGCAGTACTCGACATATGTGACGTAAAATTTAAAAAACCAATCAATCAGGGCTCACCACACATAGTAAAAACAGGGCGAGTTGACTTCTCTCTCTCTTGACTTTTAAGGGCGAAGTTAGGGAAAATCTGGGAGACTTCCGAAAATCGATCCAAATTTTAACATTTCTTTCCCCACTACAGCATGTTCCACTACCTTTCACAAAACGAACGTGCTGCACAATGATCTTAAAAAGGATGCAATTGACGAGTTTGGAATAAAATATTGAACATCAAACCCTGTATGGGTCAAATTTCAGGAACATGGGAGCTCCTTTTATGTGAATATTGAAGAAAAAGTATGATTATTGGTGAAAAAAATACGGACTTGAGAAGACTGACAAGGGCAACTAAAACTTCGATCAAGGTGAAGAAGTCGCCCACTTCGCCTGGTTTGGTGAGCCCTGATCAATTCAGAGGAAACGAAAAACATCAAACATGTCAAAATTAGAGGAAGAATATACATTAGATATATCAACATTTATATACACAAATTTGGAATATGGGTCCCAAGTCTATTTTCCACACGAAATAGCTCATTTTCTGTATTTATGCACAGGTGAATCATAATCATAGCATGCAAAAAAAAAAAAAAGGATTTATAATGTCAGGTACATAGCTACCCCTTTTTCTAAGGTGAAAAATAGGCCATGTCTAACCCATCATAAATATGGAAAATTGTCCATTACATAAAATGCTAAAAGTTGATATAGAATATAAAAATAAATACTCTACAAATGTTTTATTTCCCCATATGATATCAGATCTACAATACACTTCTAACACTAAAAAGAAACAGGATTAATACAATTTTACGATCTCTCCCTCTCCTCCCAAAGTATATGTCTTGGATGTATAAAACATATCAGGATTTTTCTAGCCTTCCTCAGGGTCAGGTAAAAGGACCCTTTTCCAATGAAAAATATTCTAAAATCCTGCAAAATTCCCAAAATGTTCATTCTGACCCCCTTATTTTGATTCCCAAATGGCCAATTTGTTGATTAAAATTTTTCTAAAATGGTACCATAAGTACCATTCCCAAAACACATTTATAAACCCCTGCAATTTTATGAACCATACATTTTTATATCTTGTACTCACAGTAAGTTTAATGGCCTTTTCTGGACACACTCCTACTAACTGTGGTCCCAGACCTCTATACAACCCTCGAAAGCCCTCGTGTCTCAATACTTTCTTGAAACAATCAAAGCTATTTTTGTACATGAGTTCTCCCACCATGGCTGTCCTTTGATTTTGGAGTCTGGTTTTGACAAGATCGATGGGATAAACAGCAGTAGCACCAGTGGCTGAAAGTAAATTCAATCATATTAATGTTAATTTATTTACTTTCATTTTCTATATGTGCATGCAATATAATATTAATTTCTAAACTATTTACCGTACATAATTCACTCACTTTTTATAGTATAATAAGGGGCCGTCGTGGCCATGATCATATTGTAGTTGGATTTACAACTACCTATGCAATCAGTGCCTATCACCACTGATGTTGTGAGTTCGAATCTCGATCAGGGCGAGGTGTACAACATTATGTGATAAAGTTTGTCAGTGACTTGCAACAGGTCGGTGGTTTTCTGCGGGTACTCAAGTTTCCTCCACCATTAAAACTGAAATATCGCTGAAAGTGGCATTAAACAACATATCCCCCTTCTAAATTATTTACATAATTCACTTTCTATGGTATAAATAGATAGCATATAAAATCCATCAGAACAACAGAGCATTCTCAAGCTTCAAAAATGCCACCAATGTGACTGATCACATGATTGTTGTTCAACAGTGAAGTAAGTAGTCTTTACAGCATACCTATTCAGAATATCAAATTAAATCATGTGTAACCGAGCAATGTAGTAATTATCATCACTGTTCTGTTAAGTGTAATATATATTTGTTATTCGGAATGCAATAGTAGCTAAACTGTTTAATACATAGATTTTGCTTGCACTAATAAGACGTTTCAAACAGGAACTTATTTTTCATGCGAGACGCTCGAAGATATCTTTGATTCTGATGATGTTGTTGGTACTGTGAAGTTATTATTTCACCAGGGGAAATGCTGGTTTTCTTTTAACATCTTAGCATTTCACTGGCATCTATGAAGCATATCTTGTCCTAAAAATAAGTAATGTACAAACATGTATTTGAAACATGCAGCAGTCACCCATTTATGAAGGGATGTATCTTGCTGAGGTAAAATTATGGCATATATCTTGGATTCACCCTGACAAGGAGAACTAATCCTCAATATAAAATATACAAACCTCCTGCAATGGAACCAAGAAAAAATCTGTACAACGATTCCAGAATACTAAGTAATGGAGTCCTCTCCGTTCCATGCTCGAGGCGAAGTTTTTCCTGAAAGGAATCAATAACATCTCAAATTTACCTACCATGGGATAAACAATTATAACATAGATTTTTTCTTTCCTCTATCACTGCCAAGATGATGACCTGACTTGACTGTATACAGTCGAACCTCATTGTCTCGAACTCGAAGGGACCACCTTAAAATACTTGAGTTATCTGAGGTTCGACCTATCAGAGATCGACTATGACATCAGCTGTTTTATTGATAAAGGTTCAGATGTGTGTTTTCATCATGTTTGAAAATGTGTAAAATATATATTTGATTATCATGTTTACCGTTTACGCTTTGTTCGATATGTACTAGATGTTTTTGTTTGTTTCAATAAACGTATAAATAAAGAAATATCGATACACAATACTTTTATTTATTATTCTATGAATTTGATATTTAATAAAAATGAATGTGAACTGTTTAAACGGAATTAAAAAAAACGATATCACAAATTATTATCAATCACGTTTTTAATAAAGATGAAAGAAAATCGATCACCAGTGATGGTATTGTTTGTCAATTATAATCTTCTTAATCAATGTTAATTAAAGCTTCCATAATTGTGAATTATTGTGAAATGTTCAATACAAATTACAACAAATTGGTGTGGGTATTAAAATTCGTTTCAATAATTTTCTCAGGTAAAATTTTTTTCCACTTGAGCACGCCGATCTAAAAAAAAGAATTAAAGATGTGGCAGATGCTTACATTTAACATGTCAACGTTAACGAGGTCAATCAAATTGTTAAACAAACATGTATAATCAAAATGTTTGTGTCGGAGTTATGGAAACATGGAGCTCGACTTATGCGTTTGAATTTACGGTATTTTAATTTCTATAGACTAACATTTTTGCTCGAGTTATCAGAGAAATCGACACAAAAGAGATAGACTTATCAAAGGTAAAAATGCATTAGGTCAACGCCAACTTTGCAGGGACAGACAAAAATGCTCGACTTATCCGAGATATCGAGACAACGAGGTTCGACTGTATATAAGTAACTCGGCAGGTGTCTTATAAGAAGCAGGAATTGATTACCCTTCACGAGCACCTGAGTTCACCCCCGGTTTTTTTGGTGGGTCCGTGTTTCTCATCTATGTAGTTTTTGTGTTGTCCTTTTATATGTCTTTGAGTTCTTAGTTCCGTGTTGTGATGTCCGTTACGATTTCCTAATAAAAATAATGTTCAGTTCGTCTTTACCTCCAGTTGTTTGTAGGAGAGCTCATGTCTTATTTACGTTATTTATGTTTGTTTGCATACAGTGGTGTCTAACACATATTGTGTTGTGTTTTTTGTTTTGTTTGTCCTCTTCTTGTGTCTTGTGTACCCAATGTTTCCAGTTTCTCTGGATTTTTCCATCCTTGATTGCCCCTTTGGTTTTCTCTAACGTTTATTTGTTTTGTTTGCCTTCGTCCTGTGTCTTGTGTACCCAATGTTTCCAGTTTCTCTGGATTGTCCATTTTTGATTGCCCCTTCAGTTTTCTCTAACGTTTATTTATTACACATATCCTGCACACTTCATTAGATATCTATATTTTTAATACTATCACTGGGTCAATACCTCTGCCCGTGGACAATAAATCCTTGAGGGTATTATCCACCCAGTAGTCAGTGTTTTTGCACCAACTAGTCTAAGTTGTACTCCTAAAATTTTTCTCATAAGAAAACAAAATGATAAATTTGTGATCTATTAAGAAAGTTTACCTAATTATTACCTCAGCTATCTGCATCTGTAATGTAAATGGAGTCTCTCGTCCTTCTATTGGTGAGATTACTTCTAAATCTTCAAACTTTATTCTCCTGTAAAACGATGATGACTATATGAAAAGTTATGTATATATTATGGATTTTAGATTAGTTACACAAATTTTCATTGGTTCTTCAACCATGAATGCCAGCATACATTCGGATTACAGATGGGGTATATATGTACGTCTTTAGTCTCCCCCAAAAGACAATAACAACATGGCCAACAAAAATTGAAATATTCACTGAATCAATAGCATACTACCGAATACTAAAGGTATTTATACCAAATTAAATGCTGCTTTTTATACTCAAAACGGCTGTATGAACAAAAAAATATTACAACAGTTAATTCCGTCACAAACACTAGATCAATTCAGCAAACTCCTATGTTCCACGGCTGTACCATAGCAAAATTGAACATCGCAATAAACAAGTTAAAGTGTGTTCAACTTTCGTAGTCACTGGGCCACACAAAGCTTTTGTTTACATGTTGTTAACATTTCAGTTATTGTGTTGTTCTGTGATATGTTTATGTTATATTTATAAAGTTAATAAAATTTACTACATGTGAAATTTAGAAATTTAGTACAGAATTTTCCTTCATACATGAAATATCATGTGACACATATTTTGATGTCATCAGGGAGTATATATTCGAAGCAAGGGCCTGGATAGCTCAGTGACTTAGGTAGTTGGATTATCTAACAACTCATACAAGCATATCACCAATATGGCATGGGTTTGTGCCCGGCTTTGTAAATTACAAAAAGGGTGCACTCGACTCGCAGCCACAAGTGATAAAGCTTACCAGTTGCTTGCCCTATTCGGTGGTTCTCTACAGGTACTCCGAACTGGTCGCCATAATGTAGCTGAAATATTGTTGAATGTGGCACTAAACACCTAGCAGCGAGTGATTGTTGTTTAACACCAAGTAAGCAATAATTCAAAAAAAATTATTATTAATAAATATATACCATACCCTGTTTGGTGTTGAAGGCCTACAAGTTGGTATAAGATGTCTATTTCTAGTGGAGTAATCTGTGCAAATTCTTGTGCTTGGTATAACATTTCCTCTGAAAATTAAAATAAACTTTATCAGTACCCAGAGTGCAACAGAGAACAAAGATAACATTGTTATCATCAATGACTTACTTTACTCTATCATAATGTGGAAATGAGTGAGTGAGTGCTGTTTAATGCCACCTCAGCTAATTGTTTAGCACTATCATGACGAGAACAAGTTAATTTTCGATGAGATGATGATGAGGTCTGCTTTGTACTAGACCAACGCTTAGTTAGATTTTTATAGTGCTAGCTCACTGAAACAACAGTCCGCTGATTGACATGTCAGCCCCACTTGGACACATTCTCCTGATTCCGAGCCAACCAATCTTTGCTCTTTCTCCTTAATTCTGTGTGATTAGCGGAAAAGCAACAAATATCAATATTATAGTCTTTGGTTTGGCCAGATCGTGGCTCAAACCCACGATATACCCCACTTGACGCGAGCATGTTTACCATTACACCACCAAAGCGGTGCGGAGGTTACCATTACTACACCAAAGCGATGCAGAGGACCAATTGACAGGTTTTCCAACTATTAGGTTGTTCAATGCCAGCAGATTTTGAAGTAGACATAATGTCTATGCATATTTTTACATCCAGTGTATTGGTCTATGCAGAGGTCTACACTAGTCTAAGTTGATCTATGGCCAGGGATTTCAATATTTTTCAAGTGTAGCAGTACGTCAGTACTTACAGGCGATACTTTTTCTTAAATTTGAGGGGTCCGGGTGGCTCAGTGAGTTAGGTCGTTGGATCTAACAACTCACTCAAGCCTATCACCAATACGGCGTGGGTTTGTGCCCAGCTTTGTACATTACAAAAAAGGGTGCACTCGACTCGCAGCCGCAAGTGATAAAGTTTATCAGTTGCCTGCCCATGGTCGGTGGTTCTCTCCGGGTACTCCGGCTTCCTCCACCACTAAAACGGGTCGCCATGATATAGCTGAAATATTGTTGAAAATGGCATAAAAACACCAAAAATCAATCAATCAATCTTAAAATTTGAACTTTTTCATGAATATCTTATGCAACACTCTTTGAAATTAGGAGGTACCAATTACCATTGCAAGTGGGTAAAAGTACCTGGTACTGCCCATTACTGAATGGCCTGTATGGCATTTCATATTTTCATGCTGATAATTAAATGATTTACCAACAGTACGAAAGAAAAATATAAAATTATATTATTTTTACCTTTGGTGACCTCAGCATGTCGATTTCCTCTCGTCACAGCTAAATACAATTTTTTCACTAATTCCATATTATTTAACAATGAGACAAAAGCCGAAAAATATGCGTAACTAACTAGCCTGTGACCTCCACCACCAACGGTAACCTGTAAAGATATAAGGGAGATAAATCATTACAAGAACTGGTCTGTGACCTCCACCACTAACAGTAACCTGTAAAGATATAAGGGAGATAAATCATTACAAGAACTAGTCCGTGCCCTCCAACACCAACGGTAACCTGTAAAGATATAAGGGAGATAAATCATTATAAGAACTAGTCCGTGCCCTCCAACACCAACGGTAACCTGTAAAGATATAAGGGAGATAAATCATTACAAGAACTGGTCTGTGCCCTCCACCACTAACAGTAACCTGTAAAGATATAAGGGAGATAAATCATTACAAGAACTGGTCTGTGCCCTCTACCACTAACAGTAACCTGTAAAGATATAAGGGAGATAAATCATTACAAGAACTGGTCTGTGACCTCCACCACTAACAGTAACCTGTAAAGATATAAGGCAGATAATTCATTACATTAACCATTATTTATTTATGATTGTAATTTACAATTCAGTCTCCCTCAGACGTAAGCAACCTTAACCGATTTCTGGCTATATTGTTTTAGACCCTATGGTTTACAAAAGACTTTTAAATGATTTGGCTCTCCAATCTTTTGACTATGAGCGTACCAATGACTGTGATTCCAAGAACGTGTTCTGCGCTCTAATTCCGGTATCTATGTTTTTATTTCAGCTACATCATGGCATGATCAAATTATACAAATTACTTTCAATAATTAAAAGACCCTTAGAGGGGAGGATTATGGTATTTAATGCCACTATCAACAATATTTCAGTTATATCGTGTCGGTCAGTTTTATTGGTGGAGGAAACTGGAGTACCTGGAGAAAACTCCAGACATGCCACAAGTCAATGACAACTTTATCACATAATGTTGTATCAATGAATGGGATTCAAACTCACAATGATAGGCACTGATTGCACAGGTAGTTGTAAATCTAACTTCCAAACAATCAAGACCATGACAGCCCCCATTTTTCACAGAAGAATTAAGTAGAATGCCATACCGTAACAATATTGTCTCGAACAAATTCTGACAACAAAAAACTCTTCAGTGTAACCATTAAGTGTTCAAAGTCTTTAGCGCTGATGTTGCCACAGTTATCTTTGTCATATTTTCTAAAGGCTTGGAGAGCATGTTCCTCGTGGAAATCCTGAAAAATAATAAATAATCTAGTCATAAATCATATTTTTGAAGTGCAAAAATAGTGAGTAAGTGAGTGACTGTTTAATGCTAATTTAGCAATTTTTCAGCTAAATGTACAGATTTCTATATTTAAAAAAATATGAAAAAAAAAAGAAAACATTCAGCTATATCATGACCAGAACTAGGTATTTTTTAACAAGATGATGATGATATCTGTTTTATACTAGACCAACACGTCTAGTTGAATTTTTATAGTGCTAGTGCATAGTAACAACAATCAAAAGATAGACATGTCACTCCAGTCAGACACATTATCCTACCTCCAAGCCAACAACAATCAAAAGATAGACATGTCACTCCAGTCAGACACATTATCCTACCTCCAAGCCAACAACAATCAAAAGATAGACATGTCACTCCAGTCAGACACATTATCCTACCTCCAAGCCAACAACAATCAAAAGATAGACATGTCACTCCAGTCAGACACATTATCCTACCTCCAAGCCAATCAGTGTTTGTTCTTACTTCTTAATACTATGTTTAGCAGAGAAACAAGAAATACCAATTTTAATAGTCTTTGGACTTTACCTGACCACTAGATGTGGAACCGTAGCTCTTTAGGTCCTTGTTTTTTGTTTTTTCTATATTTGCGGACCATCCGCAAATATCAGAAAACTGGCCAAGGACCATAAGGACTACGGTTCCGCAGCTACCTGACCACATGAATCTTCATATTAAATATAAGATAAAAGACTTTTTTTTTGCTATACATAAACAATAAAACATTAAATCAGTTTATAAATAAATAGTGCCGAGGAGGATACACAATACATGTAGATGTTTATTGTTAGTGAATGTATAATTAATTTGCAAGAGCGTCAGAAACATGTAGAATTTCGCATCCCTGGAAATCTTTTACGTCCTTCGATAGGCTGATTTAAAACTTTCCTTAGTGTGTGATAAAAATACCACATTGGTCTTCTTTTAAGTTTTCTCAGAAATCATAATTCAGATGATAATATTGAAAGCAATACTGATGCGCTGTCAATGCATGTACAATGAAAATTGGTTGCTAAGGAAGAATTTTTATCGTACGATTACCTTTGCGAAAATGACTTGAGGTGGTACCATACACTTCAGGCAGGGTTTCCTCTGGATTGAATTTTTTTTTAGCCAACACTCGAGCCAAAAACTAAATTTTTGAGCCACTTTAAAATATTTTGAGCCATAAATACTTCAAAAAATTTTTGGCACTAAAAACGCACATAAATATTAATCATTTATTTATTTTCTTACTGCATACATGTTAAAACAATATAAGGGTACATGTACTTTTTGAAATTCTTCCTGCAGTGCATCTTCAGTTTGCACTGCCTGCTTGCCATGGCCCCATAATTTGGACAGTTTCATTACTTTTCCCGGAGTATTACTTTCAAAAACTAATTTTCTTTTCCGTCCCATTTTAAAAACGTAAAATGGAATTAAAAATTTCGATGCGTTTAAAACGATCGTGCTAAAATAAATGACAAGTTTCTTAAAATTATATGAAAACAATTCACGAACTGGCAGAGAGAAGTCATTCACCCGAGACCATTAATTAACACCTTTGTTTGACTTACCTTTTATGTATTTTACAAGTTAATTATCCTATCAACAGATAAACATTACGAACAGCTGATTATCGATTTTTTGTCACTTGATCAGTTTATGGGTAACATTCGAAGCTTTCCGAATAGTGTTATGGGCGTTCCGAAGTAACGAACTAGAAAATGACCGCCACAACAGACGATGAACATTCGAAATCTTTTGGGCCACATTTTTGAGCCAAAGTAAATATTTTATCGCCAAAATCATAGATTTTTCGCCAAATGCGCAAATGGCGCACGCCAGCGGAAACCCTGACTTCAGGTAAAATTTGATCTGCTCGTTTAATTTTCTTATTTTTTGGCAGTGTGTTTGAATAAATCCACTGTAATAAATATCAAAATTTTAACAAATTCCAACCAACAGACTCAGAGCTATAGATTCACTAGCCACGTAGAAACTTTTCTCGCTGTGGATTTGATCACTGAGATGCTTGAAATCTGCATACAAACATCATATGATCAAAATGTTCAATTGATTTTAAAGAGTTATCTCCCTGTAGTGTATGGTACCCCCTTAAGGACTACCATATGATAATCGTAAGTGGAAAACTATTAAACTTACAAATTTTTGTGAAAAGGTCTACAGTAACAGTCCACACGATTAGCGATGGTTCTCCGGCCCAAGACTAGTAAAACTTTGTTCGGACCAGTAAATTTTTCAGTTTTTTTTTTTTACTATATAAAAATAAATTCAAGGATTTGATTCGGACCAGTAAATTCAAATTTTCATTTCAAGGACTGCAGCAACACAATATTACACTTACATGTATTAACTGTGTAAATTCGCTATAAGTTATTTTTCTGTCTTTCTTTGCCCCAAAGTGCAGCTTTATAAAATCACAATCAAAGTTGAAAGGAATTTCACGATTCAGTGTCGTGTGTTTTATGATATCTTCAAATTCATCTGAAAAGAAAAAGTCAATTATGTACTCTATGTGAATGATAAAAATGATTCCAAAGTATTAACAAAACAATCGGTCCAGTGTAAAAGTCCACTTTGCTACCCTGAATCTTTGAAATTACCGCAATAACTGGACATTTGGTCTAGTAAATAAGTGCACTTAATCAGATCTAAACCAATTTCTACTGGACTTTTCCCAATGTTCGACTGCCTTCGTAACAACTGTGGTAATTATCAAGAATGGGCTTAGATGAGCACCTGTCCTCCGGTCAAATACCAGAAAAACTTTGTTCAGACCAGTAAATGTTTCAGCTCTTGTATAGAACTATACAAAAATAAATTCAAGAATTTGATTCGTACCAGTAAATTCCAATTTTAATTTCGAGAACTGTATGTTGTCATGGTTGTTACATTTATTTTATATTGAGTATTGTAAAAGCTGATTTATTAAATTTGGTCTGAAAATGTATTACTAATCACAAATGATAATTTTTTAAAATAAATTCCTATTTACGTTTATTCAGATATTCGCAAAATAAATCAATTACTACCAACATATAATACATTTTTTGTATATAATAATAATTATCAAATCAAAGAATTATTCCTATATTTAAGAAATGTATGGTTTGTTGTATGTTTATGTAATTACATTACTTCCGTTTTTCATTGAAATGTTACAATATGATTGGCTATGAAGTGGTCACATGATTATAAAAGAGATGTTTCACATCCCAATGAAACTCGAACCCGAACTTGCACGTGCCTCCATGACGACGTCAGATGTAAACAATCAATGGCGTAGTAATTTCCAAAAGCAAATAATCTATAGCTAACACAAATAAAATTCACGACGAAAAATTCAACTATATAAATTTTGGTGTGATTTAAATATAATTATAAGAATTGAATGCATTCTTTTGAAGTTTCATTGGGGTATGAAAGCGTCGATCAAAGCACATTTTCAACATGAAGCACTTCATTGAAAATGTACTTCGGTCAACGCTTTCACACCCCAATGAAACTTCAAAAGAATGCATTCAATTCTTAAATGAACATGTGCTATATAATATATAAATGTTAGAGAAAACCAAATGGGGCAATCAAGAATGGACATTCCAGAGACACTGGTAATATTGACACAATACAAGACACAGGACGAAGACAAACAAAGCAAAAAACACAACACAGAAAACTAAACAGGTGAGCAACACAGACCCCACCATAACCCAGGGGTTGACCCAGGTGCTCATGAAGGTTCTGCTCTTATAAGACAGGGGTGTGGAAATATCTGATATGAGCACTTGTCCCCGGGCAAGTCAAAATGGAAATTTTACTTGTCCGAAAAAAAAGTCACTTGCCCAGAATTTTTTGTTGAATTGGTACAAAATGTACTAATATGCCTTACATATACATGTATGTTGATTTATTGAGTTAATTTGTTAATCATTTAACTTATTTCCAATTAATTATTTGTTCATTTGCAAAAGCTAATCATGAACTTTATTGTCTAAAAGTTTCCTTGTATCTCAACCACGGAAAATCGATTAACCATGTTTGTTGAAATTCAAGTTTTCGTTTCTTTTCGTATTGTTTATCCTTCTCTGCCTGCGACTTTCGTTTTAGCGGTTTATCATTTTTTGGAGCAGTAGCAACGGATTCTTTTCTTGGTGTTTTAATATGACAAACTTGTCCATCTTTCAAAAAATCAATAATTCAATTTCAGCTATACAGAAGATAAAACCTAGGCATCGATCCCAAATCAAATGAGAAATGCTAATGCAAAAACTCGAAAATCCGAAGTTGCGTACCTAATTTATCTGTCTAAACAATCGATCTATTTTTAGTCATAAACTTTTAACCGGCATAGCTACAAATTTTTGTTATGTCGTATTTTATGATCTTTTCACTATTATCAAAAGAAATTTGATTCCCTCCCCCAGAGAACAAGGCCAATGTTCACTTGTCCACGGACAACCAATACACAAAAATTTAATTGTCTGGTCGGCTATGTGTACGAGTCGGGCAAGTCGGGCATGGCATTTCCACACCCCTGTAATATACCGGCCGTGTTACTCTAATATAAACTCAAGTCTGGTAAAAGTCTTGGCAGGAAAGAAAACATCTATGTATAAAGTAAAACAACCAATTATTACATTACAATATATCTTTTACTAATAAGATCAATCATACCACAGGTAATGGACCCATTTCCATTTCTATCAAAGATCTGGAAGGCCAGTGCATACATGGCATCAGGTAAACATAGCAATGCTTCAAAAGCCTGGAATTCTGCAAACGAGATCATGCTGAAAAACAACAAAATATAAGCTATAGTAGACATATTTATTTCTTGCTTTCCTATATTCCCGCTAGGGGTCGTCGTGGCCGTGGTTGTATGGTAGTTGGATTTACAACTACTTGTTCAATCAGTGCCTATCACCACTAAAGTGTGAATTCAAACCCCGTTCATGGCATGTTGTACTTGATACAGCATTGTCACTGACTTGCGACAGGTTGGTGGTTTTCACCGGTTTCCTCCACCAATAAAACTGACGGCCACGAAATAACTGAAAAATTGTTGAACGTGACATTAAACACCGTAAACAAACCTATATTCCTGCTATATCTATCAATACAATTCAAATTATTAAAATGTGACTTTCTAAAAACAGTCATAGGGATTCTGAATACAATGCTTGATTATAAATGTTATATTGAAAGCACAATGATGAAAAACAACAAGTTATAATAGACATCTTTTTTTCTGTCTTTACTGTTCTGCTGTTTATTACTACAATTGACATGATTATCATATGATTTTTCATTGAATAGTTTATGATTTTGAATATAATATAAATGTAAACTTGTTTCTGGGTCCAGTAATTCGTACTCCTTTACTGTACCAAATGTCCATTCAACTTCAATTTACCTTTGGAAACACTGATAATAATAATAGTATAATAATAATTACATTACAAGGGAGATAACTGGTTTCTCCATACATACAAGGGAGATAACTGGTTTCTACATACATGACAAGGGAGATAACTGGTTTCTACATACTTACTTATCCCTAGAGGTATCAACACTAGATCCAAACAGCTGTAGAGTATATTCATTGTAATTATCTATATTTAACAGCTGTAGATATCTCTGTATAAAATCAGTGTAGGTCATGTAATGTTCTCCATTACTAACAGTACCACTGGCATACTGTAAAATAAAGGTTAATATCTAGGTCATGCATTGAGGTTTATAATTAAAAATATATAACACACATTTATTGGTTCTTGTTTTCAATCAAAATATTTAAATTCCTCTAACAGATGCTAAATAAAGTTCATTTCTAACACATCATGTGACATGTACATGTACTCTGCAATTTTTTCATATGTTTAGATAGAATCCTATATGATAAACTCTATCATGTGGTGGCAGCCATATTGGATTTCCAATCCACATAAGAAATGCCAACTTTTTAAGAAACTATCAAATTATCATTCATGTACAGACTGAGTTCAATGATGTTTGTAGTTTCTTATAACAAGCTTTTATTCACTTTACCATAGGGTTATTTATGTTAACAGTCCTGTGATGGTGGCCATTTTGGAATTAGGCCAATCTCAGCATAAATCACACACTCAGTAGAGAAGCACCTCATGATCATTCACACCATATCAAATTTCAAACCACTGAGTAAGTTTTTAAAAATAGAGCTTTGAGGATTAGCCAATTGTCGATTGCATTGGCCATCTTGAGTACAAATTGTGGTTATGCAATTTATGCACATACAAAGAACAATCTTGCAATCTTACAAATTTACACTTAGCCAAGTAGCTTTAGAGATGTTAGTGTTCTCAGAACACTGTAACGGTGGATATCCGCTATGGATTTTTTCCAATCAAATCTGCATTCCGTCGTTTCTTTTTGCACAGACAACGGATACTCGCATTTCACGAGGTAAGTGACACCAGCATCTCCAAACCAGAGGCTCTCAAGAGCCTGTATCGTTCACCTGGATATAAACAGATCCAATTGGTCCTATGTAAAAACTATGTCCTGCAGTGGTAGTCATCTTGGAATTTCGATCAACATAAAAAACACAAAGTTTGTGAAGGACCTTCCAATGATTGATGCACAGTTTAGGTACCAGTTCAATCAGTGCAATAGCTTCAGAGAAGAACATATTTCTGTATTTTCCGCATATGGTCCCATGTTAATACTATGACCTGTGGTGGCAGCCATCTTGAATTTCGGATCGGCATAAAAAAAAATTTTTTTTAGAGGACCTTCAAATGATCCTTCCTGGGCAGTTTGGTTTCAATTGTCCATGTGGTTTAAGAGAAAAAGTGTTTTGAAACATTTTTTCCCATAGGATCCAAAGTTAAACTAAGTCCTGCCGTAGCCACCATTTTGAATTTCATTTCGGAACAAAAAACGTGAAGTTTGTGGAGGACCATCCAATGGACATTCATGTACAGTTTGGCTTTAATCATATTTGTAGTTTCTGAGAAGAAGGCATTTGAACATTTTCCCATAGGGTCCAATGTTAATCTATGTCCTGCGGTAACAACCATCTTGGATTTCTGATCGGCATAACAAACATAAACTCTGTAGAGGACCTTGTAATGATCATTCCTGGGCAGTTTGGTTTCAATTATCCAAGTGGTTTCAGAGAAGAAGCGTTTTGAAACATTTTTCCCATAGGGTGCAATGTTAATCTATGTCCTGTCGTAGCCGCCATTTTGAATTTCATAGCGGAACAAAAACCTATAGTTTGTAGAGGACCATCCAATGAACATTCATGTACAGTTTGGCTTTAATCATATTTGTAGTTTCTGAGAAGAAGGCATTTGAACATTTTCCCATAGGGTCCAATGTTAATATATGTCCTGCGGTGGTGGCCATCTTGGATTTCCGATCGGCATAAAAAACATATACTTTGTAGAGGACCTTCCAATGATCATTCCTGGGCAGTTTGGTTTCCATTGTCCAAGTGGTTTCATAGAAGAAGCGTTTTGAAACATTTTTCCCATAGGGTCCAATGTTAAATTAAGTCCTGCCGTAGTCGCCATTTTGAATTTCATATCGGAACAAAAAACCTGAAGTGTGTAGAAGACCATCCAATGAACATTCATGTACAGTTTGGCTTTAATCATATTTGTAGTTTCTGAGAAGAAGGCATTTGAACATTTTCCCATAGGTTCCAATGTTAATCTATGTCCTGCGGTGGCGGCCATCTTGGATTTCCGATCGGCATAAAAAACAGAAACTTTGTAGAGGACCTTCCAATGATCATTCCTGGGCAGTTTGGTTTCAATTGTCCAAGTGGTTTAAGAGAAGAAGCGTTTTGAAACATTTTTCCCATAGGGTTCAATGTTAATCTAAGTCCTATTGTAGCCGCCATTTTGAAATTCATAGCGGAACAAAAAACCTATAGTTTGTAGAGGACCATCCAATGAACATTCATGTACAGTTTGGCTTTAATCATATTTGTAGTTTCTGAGAAGAAGGCATTTGAACATTTTCCCATAGGGTCCAATGTTAATATATGTCCTGCGGCGGTGGCCATCTTGGATTTCCGATCGGCATAAAAAACATATACTTTGTAGAGGACCTTCCAATGATCATTCCTGGGCAGATTGGTTTCCATTGTCCAAGTGGTTTCAGAGAAGAAGCGTTTTGAAACATTTTTCCCATAGGGTCCAATGTTAAATTAAGTCCTGCCGTAGTCGCCATTTTGAATTTCATATCGGAACAAAAAACCTGAAGTTTGTAGAAGACCATCCAATGAACATTCATGTACAGTTTGGCTTTAATCATATTTGTAGTTTCTGAGAAGAAGGCATATGAACATTTTCCCATAGGGTCCAATGTTAATCTATGTCCTGCGGTGGTGGCCATCTTGGATTTCCGATCGGCATAAAAAACAGAAACTTGGTAAAGGCCATTCCAATGATCATTCAGTTAGTTTGGGTTCAGTCAGGTCATTAGTTTCAGAGAAGAAGATCTTTGAAATTTCAGCCAATCAGAGCATATTATTTGCCCTGGCAGCCATGTTGTAAATATCCGACTGGAACGAAAAACATAAATTTTGTAGAGGACCATCCAAGGAACATTCCTGCTAAGTTTGGTTCCAATTGGCCAAGTGGTTTCGGAGAAGAAGCTTGAAATGTGAAAAGTTTACAGACGACGGACGCCAAGTGACGACAATAGTTCACCTGGACCTTCAGTCCAGGTGAACTAAAAACGCAAAAACGTTTAAAATGTTGTTTGAATAATCAGAAAGAAAGTATTCCACAGAAGTTTTGAATGCTTTGAGCGTAACATGGTATCAACTTGTTTATGATTTGCATCCATGTTTCATTGTTTCTAGCCGATTTAAACTCTCGTTAGGTCTTGAACTTCTGTCAATAAATATTTTCAAGACGAAAATTCTATGTCTAGATAAAACAGGGTGAACTAAATGTATTTTTGATTCCTAAATATCCTGTTAAGGTGCATTTTAATTCCAAAGTAATGATGTACGAGTTCGTTTTGGTGACAAAACAGACGATTTATGTCTATTTGTCATGGCAACAGATTTTAAGGATTCAGGATGCGAAATCTTCTGGATTTGTTGAAAATGTAACAAACACAATGAAGTTTATGAAGTTCTTTCTTTTTTCTTTTATCATTCATGAGCTATATTTAAGCGGGTTAGAAACTTGTACGTCATATTTAATAATAAATCGCTTACAGATTTTCTCCCTTGTTTTCCGTAAAATAAGTGTTTCAAATTAAAATATCATAGTTTCGAAAGTGACCTGAAGTCTTACCTTTAACTGGTCATGCATACATACAAATTCAATGTCGTTTTTTAGGCTGTATTATTTATCTACTGCCCTCCAGAAATGTTTATATAATTAAAACTTATTTCTAACCTGTTTTGTAACTGTTTTGAAATATACAGAAGGTTTGCAATATAAAATGTTTCATTAGGGTTAGCCAATTTTTTTTTTATATCTAAATTAAAGTTTAAATTCAGCGTAAATACGGATTCCAGAATGGCGTCTTGTAAGATATAATTCACGGAAGGGTAAATTTATTGGAATTAAATAATTTTACCACTTCATGCCAAATATTTTGGTTTGTGCAACCACAGCTGGTTTGCCTTACGTTTTTTGGGTTTTAAACAAAGAAAAAAACGAATTAAAGTATAAGTAGCCAAAAATCAGTTAAGAATTAAGTTGATATTGATAATATGGATTGCTTATAATGATTTCTCTGCTAGGATTACATTATAAAAATACTTGAACAACTGCACAGTAGCGGAATCTGAACTGCTTCATTCACGATTTGCATCATGTCTGGAATAAAACGTATTTAATCTGAAAATATCCGTTGCCAAAAAAATCTTAAAGATTCTTATTCCATGAAATTGGACAATTTTACCCGTTCTGAAAGAATCCGTTGCATTTCCAAAAACCACTTATTGAAACATTTCTTCATACTTTCATATTTTTAAGTTATAAAATTCTGTGTATTGTTTCCGATATGTATACGGCTCCATATAAACGTATAACTTCTTCAACATTCATTCTATATTGTCTATTATTTTGGAAAAAGAAATCACGTTGTTTGTATTTCGAGCCTGACTAGCATCATTGTCTCTCTAAGAAATGTAACTTCCATTGTAACCAAAAGGACAAACCTGATCGATTTGTTCGGTTAAGATATTGCAGTGTTCCGTCAAATAATAAAATAAAACAAACTGTACCTCAGATGGTCCCATTTTGCAGAATTTTCGTCACTCCCTTGGAGGGACACGTCCATTGGTTTGACAAAAAACCGTTGCGCGAGCGAAAAGCAATAAGGAACGCAGATTTGTTCGGAAAAAATCTGTAACGGATATCCATCGTGATTGTTGACTGATGCAAAGTGATGAAAATAGCTCACATGGTCCTATATATGATCTGTGTGTCAGTATTTCCTTCTTACATTTATAAAGATTTACCTTATGAAAAATTTCTTTGAGATGTTCATGTTCAGTTCTCTTAAGTAACTCGACCTATATGTATAAAATATATGTTATTAAGAAATTAATATGTAATTAGTTATATATAGTACATTGTTTATGGTAAAGTAAGTACAGTGTTCATAATTGAAATGGTGTTGATATCAAAACTACAACTTTAAGCAGCAAGAATATTAAAAATATCATAAAAAGTCATCTGACAAAAATGATTTTAACAGTATTTCCATGAAAGATTTAAACAGCATTTACCATGAAACTAACTAAAATTGTATACTAATTAATTAAAACATCATAAAGGGATATTAAAGCTCGTTTTAACATATATTTTTTCAACTCATGACGAAGGTTGTTTCTTTTCAATTTAATTATAAAAACAATCCAAAAATACTTTGCATGCCCATATAATCCCTAATATCGTTAAAATATCACTTAAAAGGGTTGAAATGAATTTTTGTCCAGGAAGCAAAAATTCAATTCAAGGCAAAGACCGCAAGATATGACAGAATTATCAACGAATTATGTCACTTTTACAAAGTTTCATTGATAAAAAATGGCTTAATGTTTCATATCATTTATTGAACCAATTGTAAGTTTTCATGAGATACAAAAAATTACCAAAATGAGCTTTAATATCCCTTTTAAGTACTGATTGGTGGATTCAATGTAACAAATTAAATGTATTTATTTGTTATTCATGACATTAAATAATAAATATGGTTTATCATGTTCACTGATAAAAATATTATCTCCACTAACATATTTTGTCCATTGACACAAATCACATTCATTTGTATTTTGTTGAATCATTCAACACCTAAAAAGACATCCAATATGAAGTCACATGATCATGCATCATATTCTCAATTGACCATTCAGTAACAAGCCTGCCAAATATTGAGGTACTAAAACCAAGTGAATGCTCAGAGACCTGTTGTCCAATTGGTCAATACATACAACTGTCTTGCATATGATTGGATGGTCAAAGATGAATAAAACTTAAAAGGTTACCCGACATGACCCTATATAAGAAGTTCACAGTTCAAGGGACATACCGGGTACACAGTTGAGAAAATAAAATCTAGAGGCATTTAACCGTATTAGCAGTTTTTTTTAAAACAGCAGAGTGTCAAAACTTCCAACTAGTCTGCTTGTAGTGATATAGTATATAAATCTTCCACTGTTTCATGTCTTATATTTGATTTACTGCACTTTCTTGCTTTTAACATTTTTTTTCATTAATTATCTGTTTCATTGTTCAGAATGTTGCATTAATAAGGATGCTTTAAAATCAAATTTTAATTGTCAAATCCTTACATTTTTTTGTTAGAAAGATAAATACATATCAGCCATGTCATATTCCTTATGTCATATAGTCTGAACAAGTTTGTTGCAAACATCAAAGCACATTTTTTAGGTGTTTTAAATTATCCAGAAGAAGCCAAAATATTGCACACATATTTTTTATATAATAAAGCAAAGGGACAATATGAAATCTCATTTTAAAAACTTGACCTGCAATCAAAAACAAGTCAATACATTTTTGTTTAATTCTCAGGCATGTGTAATGCTATTCATTGTGTTCTAATTTCATTTTAGCATGGTTCAATTTTAAATTTCTAATTAAAGAGCAGATCAGTTTTTAAATGACAAAAAGTAGGTTAAAACTTTTTATAAACTATTGCCACTATGCAGATCTAAGAGATACATATAACTCGTCTAGTCATGGACTCATCATTCGTGTTTGAGACTTTAATTAATTAATACATTTACTTCAAGTCTTTTAGACAATCTTCAGAATCGAAAAAATAAAACAAAATATTAATGTGATGTCAATATTGTAAAATAATCAACATTTATTTTTTCATAATCAAATGTACCAGTTCGTAAAGATTATTTTCATATACTAGTACATCATAGCAAAACTCACTTCAGTTCATAAATTTGCACATGTATGTTTATTCAACATGTTCAAAATAAATGAAAAGAAAACATACATGTATCAAAATTCAGCACAGCTATCTATTCTTTAAATCATAAATAATTTAAATACATTTTGTAATTCTATATTTCAATTGTACATATGCATGTTGTATGCATATCTTAATGAACATAAAAAGAGCTTTAAAATAGAAGATATCAAAATTTGCATAAACATATTTAACATGAATTCTTAATTATAATAATAAAAAAACTAGAGGCTCTGGAGAGCCTGTCATCGCTCACCTGGTAATAATTGGCAGGGTAAATCCTTAGGAACGTGAAGTCTAACAAAGATTCATATTTTCTTGCGACTTAAGACACAATTTGCTTACTATTGAATGTGTGCTCCATAAATTCTGAAAACCTAAAGTCAAAATTAAAATCTCCCATGGTAAGTATATTAGACTGCTTAAGTTTTAATTCTTGAAGAAGTTTATCAACAAGCATATTTTTCAAGTCTTTCTGTTTGCAGATAGGAGCAGCATAGAACAAATCAAGTCAACTGGCTTGGTACTTTCTGAGAAGAACAACTCGGTACAAATTCCCATTGGGTCTTGTACGCTTCTATGTCAAACTTTGTTCGTCTATGGTGGCCATCTTGAATTTCCAATCGGAACCAAATTTACAATTTAGGTAGAGGACCATCCATAGATCATTCACACCAGAAAACAAATTCAATTGAATCAGTAGTTTCTGACCAGAAGATTTTTAAAGATTGACGAATCAGAAAACATTATCAACCCCTGGCAGCCATGTTTAATTACCGATCAGCAC
>MJUT01052819.1:0-35224 GCA_002080005.1 Gigantidas platifrons | reverse complement strand
GTTACTATAAATATAATTTTTGACAACAGGGTCGTTTCCGCACGATAACTTTAGTTCTGTATATTGGATCTTTACCAAACTTGGCCACATGATTTCCCTGTGGAAGGGGAAGAACCCTATTTATTTTGGGGTCATTAGGTCAAAGGACAAGGTCACCGTTACTATAAATATAATTTTTGACAACACAGTTGTTTCCGCACGATAACTTTAGTTCTGTATATTAGATCTTTACCAAACTTGGCCACATGATTCCCCTGTGGAAGGGGAAGAACCCTATATATTTTGGGGTCATTAGATTAAAGGTCAAGGTCACCGTTACTATAAATATAATTTTTGACAACAGGGCCGTTTCTGCACGATAACTTTAGTTCTGTATATTGGATATTTACCAAACTTGGCCACATGATTTCCCTGTAGAAGGGGAAGAACCCTATTTATTTTGGGGTCATTAGGTCAAAGGTCAAGGTCACCATTACTATAAATATAATTTTTGACAACACGGTCGTTTCCGCACGATAACTTTAGTTCTGTATATTAGATCTTTACCAAACTTGGCCACATGATTCCCCTGTGGAAGGGGAAGAACCCTATATATTTTGGGGTCATTAAATTAAAGGTCAAGGTCACCGTTACTATAAATATAATTTTTGACAACAGGGCCGTTTCCGCATGATAACTTTAGTTCTATATATTGGATCTTGACCAAACTTGGCCACATGATTCCCCTGTGGAAGGGGAAGAACCCTATTTATTTTGGGGTCATTAGGTCAGAGGTCAAGGTCACCACTACTATAGTATAAATAGAAGTTTTTGACAACACGGTCGTTTCCGCACGATAACTTTAGTTCTGTATATTGGATCTTGACCAAACTTGGCCACATGATTCCCCTGTGGAAGGGGAAAAACCCTATTTGTTTAGACGGGCATATTTTGTGATGCACACATTTCTTGTTTATTGTTGACATAAAAAAAAAATTCCGAAAAAAATACTTAAGACAACCATCTATCGACTTTGACTTTTGTAATATATTACACGCCAATTTTTATCAACTTCCGGACGAAAGGATTTCAATCTCATCATTAGGCAGACCCAACTGTGTGTTGCATGCCCATGTTGCTGTAGAGCTCTCTGTGCTCGGTATGAAGGTCAAAAGGGCAAATCGATTAATGTCAATTATTGATGAAATAGGGGTGATACATCTACAAAAAGTCAATACTTTATTAATGATTGGTATTTAGGACAAATATTTTCACTTTATACCTGTAATTATGGTTTTATATATTTACAAATACTGGTTTAAAATGTTGAAGCGATGAAAATTTCCACCATTAATCAAGGCACGCACATCGTCAACGAATTGCACTATGGGTAATCTCACTTGTTCTCGCCACACAACATACTTACATGTACATACAATCTATTTTAAATCTCGCGAGATTCATATCCTTTCTACTACACAAATCCTTGTCCACATCCATGCCCCGTTTTATGTTGTCATGGGGCCTAAGTTAAAATATTGTTTGTTTCCCTTTGCGACCGACTCGCTGTGACTGAAAAAAATTTACAGCCCGTTCCGTGAATTATTATTTTTTTGTGTGCGATTTTCCATTTCCGGAATTTTTTCGTGTCCGATTCCGGCATTGGATTCGTATTACGTAATACTCTTCCGGAACATACCGTGAGTCATCGTTACTAAAAAGCCAAGAGTCCCGACTTCCGAATATTCGTAGAAGCATGGCTTCTGAGTTTGAAGCTACGTTATGTGCAATTGTATTACCTGTTTGTAACACATGTAAACAGAGTGGGAAACCAATTCCCAAAAGAAACCCCTTAAAATAATTATAAAAAAAAGAAATATGTTCTGTCTTGAAAGTCAAATAAAAACTGTTCAGTCTTCAATCTTTTCATTGATATGGCCAAACAATGGCAACATACAAAGACATCAGTTTCTGACAATGGATAATTTTTCCAACAAGATCCCACAAAAGGGACAGCATAAATTACATTCTATGATTACAATTGCAGTTTGCACAGATAATATGACAATAAACAAAGATATTGGGTGTATAGAAATCAGTTTGTCTGTCTGCCTGCAGAATCATGCTTGATAAAAAAAAAAAATTCACCTACCTACCTACCCAGACCTTTCAGGCTAGGGTCGGAAAGGGGAAACAACCATATTTTTAAGACTGGCCTGGTGTCATTTTTAATCATTTGTCTTTTACAGGTATGATGGTCAACTCGATACTGAAAAACAGATTGGAATCATTTAGGTGTTGTGCTAATGAAGTTATTCATTTTAAACTTGGTAAGGTTTTTATATATTCCATTGGAAGTTTAGTGTTAGTGATATGGTGTTTAATGGCACTTTCCACGATACATGTATTTCAGTTACATTGTTGCAGTCAGGTTTTTGGTGGAGGAAACCGGAGTACCAGAAGAAACTTTAATTTCGTTCATTATAGCTTATGTTTATTGTTGATATATGTCTGACTTAAAGTAAAACTATTTGTATTTGGTTTTTTTTTGTAAATAAACTATGGCACCATTGTAAAGGGGACGCAATGCAGTACTGTGCTACGGGAAATGTTGACCAAACATTTTGTCCGAAGCTACTGTCAACAAAACAAACTTTTGTTTGATTTTTTTCTCATATCTGTGACATCAAATCATAGTTCTCATATCTAATATGTTATTCTAATATGACGTCCTTCAAACGCTTTGAGTCCAAACCCGTGGTAAGAATAATATATACCTACACCCATTGTAATTCATGACGTCATCGACAATTTATAACGATATTTTACCAATTTATATATATTATATTAATATATTAGAATCGATATAATTCATGGTAGCCCGAATTTATATTATTTTTACCACGGGTAGGCACTTTATGCCTATGTTTTACCCCTCGCTAACGCTTGGGGTAAAATAATTAGCATATAGTGGCTACCCGTGGTAAAAATAATATAAATTCGGGCTACCATGAATTATATCTTAAATATATGCGAAGGTTGGCCATTCAAAATTCGTTGAAATGCATGGGGACGCTTCAGATTTTTATCAATCTTTATCAATCCACATTGGTATTTTATACTCGACACCGGGTTAATATTACGATCTATCGAACTGTTTATTTACACACAGACATGTGCAAATGTTATACATATATGCAATTAAAAATAGACTTTGAACTACAATAGCTAATTTGAAAGTAGTGAGAGCCCTGGATGGTTACGAAACATTAGGGTCCTGGTAAAGTGACAGACAGATAGCGAAAAACAAATCATGGAATGCACATAAAGGGTCAGTAAATAGATATTTTCATTCATCTATACATGTGTGGTTTGTCAAAATCTCAATGTGATTAATTAATAAAATAATAATTAACCACTTTGGCAAAGGAAGATTTCAGTCGACCAGATACGAAAACACTGCATATTTTTTCCCTATATGTGAAGAGAAAGAAAAGTGCTACTGTATTACTTGATCCTTTTTAACTATAGTCCTCACAATGAACGCAGGTCCTCTGGTCCAAGATCAGTAAAACTTTGTTCGAGATTGCCATCACTTGGCGTCTGTCGTACGTCGTAAACTTTTTCAAAAATCTTCTCCTCTGAAACTACCAGACCAATTGGAACCAAAATTTGTCTGAATCGTCACTAGGGTGTCTAGTTTCAAAATTGTGTCCGGTGAAGCCGTGCACCAATCAACATGGCCACTGTTACTAAAAATAGAACATATGGTAAAATTCCGCGTTTTTGGTAATAACTCAAAAACCGTTAATGATATCAGAAATCTGACTTGGGTAAAAATGATCAGCACGGCATGATCTAACTACCCTGTAATTTTGAAGAAAATCTGATTACCCATCAGTTATTGCCCTTTTTTCATCAAATTTTCAAAATTTTAATACTTTTCGCTCTTTATTTCAAAAACTATAAGAGATAGATGATAAGTTGAAACTACAAAAATGTTCAGCATGTCAAGATCTACTTACCCTGCAATTGTGAAGAAAATCTAATTACCTATCTTGGAGTTATTGCCCTTTTTCATCAAATTTTCTAAATTTTAATACTTTTCGTTCTTTATTTCAAAAACTATAAGAGATAGATGATAAGTTGAAACTGCAAAAATGTTCAGCATGCCAAGATCTACATACCCTGCAATTGTGAAGAAAATCTAATTACCCATCTTGTAGTTATTGCCCTTTTTTCATAAAATTTTCAAAATTTTAAATACTTTTCGTTTTTTATTTCAAATACTATAAGAGATAGATGATAAGTTGAAACTGCAAAAATGTGCAGCATATCAAGATCTGCATACCCTGCCACTCTGAAGAAAATTTGAGTACCCGTCTTGGAGTTATTGTCCTTTATTTCATCAAATTTTCTAAATTTTAATACTTTTCGTTTTTTATTTCAAAAACTATAAGAGATAGATGATAAGTTTGAATTGCAAATATGTTCAGCATGATAAGATCTACCAACCCTGCAAATTTGCAGAAAATCTTATTACCCATCTTGGAGTTATTGCCCTTTTNNNNAAAAGTAGAAGAGATAGATGATAAGTTTGAATTGCAAATATGTTCAGCATGATAAGATCTACCAACCCTGCAATTTTGCAGAAAATCTGATTACCCATCTTGGAGTTATTGCCCTTTTTTCATCAAATTTTCAAAATTTTAATACTTTTCGTTTTTTATTTCAAAAACTATAAGAGATAGATGATAAGTTTGAATTGCAAACATGTTCAGCATGATAAGATCTACCAACTCTGCAATTTTGAAGAAAAACTGATTACCCATCTTGGAGTTATTGCACTTTTTTCATCAAATTTTCAAAATTTAAATACTTTTCGCTCTTTATTTCAAAAACTATAAGAGTTAGATGATAAGTTGAAACAGCAAACATGTTCAGCATGTCAAGATCTACCTACCCAGCAATTTTGAAGTAAATCCCATTTTGGAGTTATTCCCCCCCCCCCNTTTTTCCAAATTTCCAATTTTGAAGAAAATCTGATTACCCATCTTGGAGTTATTGCCCTCCCCCCTTTTTCATCAAATTTTCAAAATTTTAATACTTTTCATCCTTTATTTCAAAAACTATAAGAGATAGATGTCAAGTTTAAACTGCAAAAATGTTCAGCATGTCAAGATCTACAAAAAAGTTCCACAGTTGAAAATGTCCAACAACTATGTGAAGAGTTATTCCTCTTGAAATGCAATTTTTTTTCACTGCTTTTGGTTACTCAAATAAACAAAGGGAAGCAACTCTATTACAAAATGTGAAGTAGCAAAAGCTAAATTTTGAGACTCATTGACATTTATGTTTTTTATAGCAATGTTGATAACATACATTAAAGGGAGAATCCCTGCCCAAATTATTTTGGAGACGGGGTCTGCAATGACGGCTACATTTGTTATTTTTTTATCAAGTTTTATTGACTGATGTTATTATGCCCAGATGAGCTATACAGGCTCCTGGGAGCCTCTAGTTTATATATACTTATAAAAACAAATTCAAGAATTTGATTTGGACCAGTAAACTCAAATTTTCATTTTGAGGACTGACTTTAAATGGAATACACATGTATTTCTTGTGTATAATTGTAATAGCTTTGTTGTTTGCTTTTTTTTTCAGTCCGACAAAAATCTGACTTAAAAGATGAATCTACAACGTTTCATCCAGATATGACACATCAACTATTTGGAGAACAGTAAGTTTATTTTTAGAATTATTGAATGTTTGCAGTGTCAATCCACTTCCAGTTAAAATAGTTCCTCTTTTAAAAGGCCACTCCTTCTGTAATTAAAAAAGAGTGACCTTATAAGAAGGTTGGCCTCCCTTGAAAGGAACCTTTTAGTAATATTTCACTATCTCAGTGCATCTGATAGGAGGGATGACCTTTTTTTTTATAGGAACCATAGAGTTATGGTGTTTAACTCCACTTTCAACCATATTTCAGTTATGTTGTTGCGGTCAGTTTTATTGGTGGAGGAAACTGGAGAAAACCACAGACATGTCGCTGACAAACTTTATTAGCTATTACGAAATGTTATATCGAGTACACCTTGCCATGAACTGTGTTCAAACTCACAACTTTAATGGTGATAGACAGATTACACAGGTAGTTGTAAATCCAACTACCATAAGATCACGTTTGGTTTGGCTCTTACACTATTGCAGATTTTTACACTTCAGAAAATATAATTAACAGAGACCTAATGGTTAACTCTTCTTTTTTTTTTGATAATGGACCAAAAAAGTCAGAGTTCGTATATATCATATATTTATATTTGAAAACTTGATTTATAAGATTTTTTCCTGAACATCAAAAGGACTATGCAAAACTACATTTTGTATATAACATGTCATTGATCTTTAATTGCAGAGAATCTATATTTGGTTATAAAGAACTAGTGATAGAGATATTTTATAGTGCTGCTAGACTTTGTACCTATTTCAACATGCAGTATTTTGACAGAATTTCTCCACATAAGTTTGATGGCATTGAGGTATGAGAATGTATAGAAATTTATATTTTATAGATCACTAAGTTTTTTCCCCTTGCACTGCCAACAGATAGAATATTTAGCAAAAACGAAAATTTTCCATTAAAAATTCTGGAACGTAGTCACATTCAGTTTATGGACTTGTCTTTAGACGGGGGCGTTCTGGTCGCAATCATATGGTAGTTGGATTTACATCTACCTATGCAATCTGTGCCTATCACCATTAAAGCAGGGCTTCCACTACTTTCAAATTAGAAAGAGAAGTGACTTCTCTTTCAGGGAGCTCACAGAGAGAAGTGGGGAGACTTCTGGGAGAAGTTAACTGCGATTAATCAAAACATTGTTTCACGACCCCTCTGACATTACCCTGCCCAAATTTAGTAAATAATTAAAAGGCTGTCTGAACTGATTTGTTCTGGGTTTTTTTATTCATAACTACCTTAAGGACATCTATTGGAGCCTTGCATACCAGTGATTTATATATGTACCCCCCCCCCCCCCCTTTTGAAATATTACTGTATTGTGACCACACACATTGTAATAACTCATGATCATATCTGTGTGATCTTCAGCAGAAGAACGATGTCTCTTGCGATTTGCTCAATGATTCAACTATATTTAGCTTCGGAATGAAAATATAGCACAAACATAAATTGCATTGCCACTGTCAGTCAAAAACTGAAGAAAGTAAAGGCTGTAATTATGTCCCCCAAACAAAGTTTGGGCGACATATTGTGTTTGCTCCGTTTCTTATTATTATTCTTCTTCCTCTTTCTTTCTTTCTTTCTTCCGCCAAAAGTTTGTCCGACACATTTCTCGGAGATGCCTTGATCAAACTTTATGAAACCTTGTAGGAATATCATATGCCATGTGAAGTTGTGCCTTTAAGGGTTGATTTTTTCAAAATGGCTGCCGTTGCCATGGAAACGGCCAAAATGCCAAAAAATTGAAAAACACAAAAATGATCATAGCAGGTTACTCGCCAAACAGAAATTGATGAAACTTGATAGGAACAACATCCACATCTAGTGGAACGAGATGAGCTATAAAAAAAAAAATCGGAATCAATTGGACAAACTTTGCTGCAGTTGCCATGGAAACAAAAAAGGGGGGATTTACAGTAACTAATATTTATTATTTGCCAGACCTCAAATCAGATTGCAACATTGGAAGAAAGCTACTGTATTTCCAAGTTTATTTTTTAATTGGATATATGCATTAACGTTTACACATGTCTGTTCGATAGATGGTAATATATATTAACCCGGTGTCGAGTATAAAATACCAATGCGGATGGATTAAAATCTGAAGTGTCTACGTGCATTTCAACGATATTCATATTTGAATTGTAATCTTTGCATATATGAACATATTTGATATGAGAACTATGATTTTATGTCACAGAAATGAGAAAAAATAAATCAAAAGTTTGTTTTGTTGAAAGTAGCTGCGGACAAAAAGTTCGTAGCACAGTACCGCATTGCGTCCCCTTACCAAAATGGCGCCATTGTTGTTTGTTTACGAATAAAAAAATATAAATAGTTTTCTTTTAAGCCGGGCATATATAAACAATAAAGAAAAGATCTATTGAACGAAATTAAAGTTTCTATAAACCGTAATGGATTACTTTCCAAGAAAATCACTTTCAAAATACTTAATAACGGATACGATAGATTACAATAATTGACAAGTGCCAGTGGAGAAAATACGAGGCCGGCGACATAGGACGACTCTTCAAAATTACAAGGCGACTTGAATTTCTCTTTTTACCAACGAGAAAGCGAAATCAACCTTCACAAGGCGACTTCTTCGCCCGAATCGCCCTGCTAAAGTGATTTTGAATCCTGTTCAGATGGGATGTACTTGATGCAACATTCCGTGACTTGCGGTGGGTCAGTGGTTTTCTCCAGGTACTCCGATTTCCTCCACCAATAAAACTGACTGCCACAATATAACTGAACTATTGTTGAATGTGGGGTTAAACACCATAACTCCTTTAGACGAGACATCTACATATTTGATCACATCGGTTGTGTAATGATTGGCATCCAGTAATTTTTGTGGGTTCGAGACATAGTCTGGTCAAGCAAAAAAATATAAAATTTGTATTTTTTGCTTCTCCGCAAAGAACGAAGCATTAAGGAGCAAGAGCAAAGAATGGTTGGCTCTGAGCCAGCATAATGTGTTCGAATGGAGCGAAATATCTACCCTCAGATTGTTGTTTCAGTGAGCTATCACTATAAACATTCCAACTTTGCTAGTTAGTGTAGGATATCGTCATTATCATCTCATCGAATGCAACTTGTTCTAGTCATGAAATCGCTGAAAAATTGCTCATTAGGCGTTAAACAGCAATAATCAATCAATCAAATGTAGCTTCATTATACATGATCTTATTGTCTCTTCCAGCCAGATAATGTTCTTGAAACACTTGCTAAAGTACTACCTCCAGGTTATTGTACAAGTAAGGATGAGTTTATCAAGTTGTCACAGAAAGATGCCACATTTAAACCCTATGGAGAAATGCTGCATTCCTACAAGGTGTCAAAAGGTAAAATTATGGAAAGAAAGTTTAAGCAGTGATGGTAAACAATTTCACTAATATCAACAAAACAAACAATCACCTCTCACCTTAAACCATTGCACACAAAAAAGACCATTACAAAGGATTGTTATTAAAGTGAGTTATTATACCCCCACTCGTAGAGAGGGGGCTATCTTGCAATCACCTTGTCCGTCCGTTCACACTTTCATAACAGATATCTCAGCTTCTACTTGAAGAAATGATTTTATATTTGATGTATGGCTTTGGCATGGTGACTTGTACCGTGTCTCCCCTTTCCAGGTTTACCGCACATCTACTTCCTGTTTACAGTGTGACTTAAATATTTTCATGTTTGCCGTAATGAAAACTTTCGTAACAGTTATCTCAACTTCTACTGGAAGAAATGATTTGATATATGGCTTTGGCATGGTGACTTGTACTGTGTCTCCCCTTTCCAGGTTTACCGCACATCTACTTCCTGTTTACCGTGCGACTTACAAATGAACGAGTGGGGGTATTCTTAGCACGACGTAGCGTGCAACATCTTGTTGCTATTAAATCCAACCAAGCGAACCGCATCGATAGTGTAATGGTTAGCGTACTCGCCTAGAGTGCTGTAGATTGAGCCCCTATCAGGTCAAACTAAAAACTATAAAATTGGTATTTTTGCTTCTCTGCTTAGAAACCAGCATTAAGGAGAAAAAGCAAAGACTGGTTGGCTCGGAATCATGATAATGTGCCTGTGGTGCCACATGACTATCCGCCGACTGTTGTTTCAGTGAGCTAGCACTATAAAAATCAATCTACTAAGCGTATTGGTCTAGTACAAAGCGAACCTGAAATTATCGTTGATAGGCTACATAGTAAGGACATGTATAAATGCAGTACCAAAAAGGAAAATAACCCAATAACGTCAGGAACAAGCTTAATTAAAATTTTTGAACTGACCCATAAACATAAAATAAAGATGCACCGTTTTTAATGAGAAATGGTGAGTAAAATACACAATCTATCAGTTCTAATCTGATATACCGATGAAAGGGGGTGTGGGGTGTAAGAAGGCATTTTTCTGTCTATCTTTATAATGCAACCCAAACAATAGTGTAAAGAATTGTGTCCAATCCCTATACAATTGAAAAAAGTTGCATTATATGCAGGGCTCTACAATTCATACCAGCTGCCACTAGCCTTTGGCTAGTAAGGAAACATTTTTTACTCGCTAGCAAAAAGCATGTAACTTGCCAACCAATTCATACTATAACTCCAATTTCTATATAACCATATTGATACCAATTCATACTATATAACTCTAATAAGTATTTATTTGTACATAATTATGCCCTGAATGAGACAGAAGATGCTTACTCCAACTCAACCCCACTTTTGTAGGTCTGTGTTGCTGCTTTTATTTTTTATTTACTAAAACTTGTAATTAAATAAACATAAAGTAATTGAAATAAGAAAGTCTAAATATCTGGTCCTGCCTTTCTGCAAAAATCACAATACATAACATTGTTACTGGAATCATAAACGAGCCACGAAATCTTTGACATCTTGGAATTTACGCTTTTCAGCTTTAGAACCTTCATCAGTATTTTCGATTGATATTTCCGGCGATGCTGCATCGGACAGACCAATTTCATGATCAGTTGATTCAACCGATTTATTTTTAGCGAAGAATTTTGTAAAAGTACGTGATTTAAAACTTAGAGTCAATTGTGCGGTTTAAAAGACCAGATAATTAAAGTGGGGATTTAAATTGAAAAATGTGATCGGTGGGGGAACGAACATTTTTCGGATATATAAATCACCATCTGCCGATCAATACATAATTTTTACTCGCCTATTACAAAAGTAACTCACAAATGCTAGTGTTTTGGTCGCATTGTAGAGCCCTGATTATATGAGGGGGGCAATTTAGTAGTATTTTACTATCATAGTGCATCTGAAATCTGGTCTGATAAGAGGGGAGGAACCTTATATCGCATGAACTTGTATCAATTTTTTTCACCTACTTGCCAAAATTTTTGCCAAATTTAGAGAGAGAAAAAATTATATTTATTAAAATAAATTCTTTCATAATTTTCACTTGTCCGAATCCAGTTTTAGTTGTCCCGTGCTTCGGGCAGGTCGATTAGTGCTAAGACTGCAATGATGATGTTTTGTTTTTCAGATAATGATGTAAGGAAGTTTGAGATTTACCAGACAGATATTGAGACTCCAGGTTTTAGAGAATATCACGAACGACTACAAACTTTCATCATGTTCTTCATTGACGGAGCATCATACATAGACGTTGACGATCACAGATGGAAGTTTTACTTGATGTATGTTACACACTTTATTTGTATTTATTACAATATTTGTAGATTTATTTTGTCACCCTGCTTAGGCGAGGTGTACTCGATACAACATTATGTGATAAAGTTTGTCAGTAACGTGTAGCAGGTCAGTGGTTTTATAAGGGAACTCAGGTTTCCTCCACCGTCAAAACTGACAGCCGTGATATAACTGAAATATTGTTAAAAGTGGCATTAAACACCCTACCCTACACTTTACATGTATTTATTACAATATTGGGTTTAGGTTTATGGTGTTTAACACCACAATATTTCAGTTATATCGTGGAGGTCAGTTTTATTGGTGGAGTACAATATAGGTACCCCCATCGGTGGTGTAATGGTTAGTGTGGTAAATCGTGGGTTTGAGCCCTGATAAGGTCAAACCAAAGACTGTTAGATTTGGTATTTGTTCCTTCTCCACTAAGCACACAGCATTAAGGAGAAAGAGCAAAGACTTGTTGGCTCGTAATCAGGATAATGTGTCTGAGTGGGGCAATATTTCTGTCAGCGGACTGTTGTCTTAGTGAGTTAGCACTATAAAAATGTAGCTAAGAGTGTTGGTCTAGTTCAAAGCGGACCTCATCATCATTCCATTGAAAATGAACTTGTTCCCGCCATGATATAGCTGAAAAATTGCTGAATTGGTTTTCTCTGGATACTCCGGTTTCCTCCACCAATAGAACTGGCCGCCACGAAATAGATGAAATATTGTTGAAAATGGCATTAAACACCATAACTCAAAGATTGCCCTTGTTTTATCTTTTAGATTTGAAAAGTACAAAGAGAATGGTAATAATATGTATGCTATAGCAGGCTACATGACAGTGTATAATTACTACGCATATCCAGAGAGAATACGACCACGGATCAGGTTAGTTATACAGTAAATCAGCCATAAGGACAAAATTCGCTAGTATATAGACATGGGCATTTCTTTTCTGGCAGGGATGGTGCTAACAATGTCAACATTTTGTGATTAGGTCAGTTTCTCCTTGACCATACAACATAGTTCCTACTTCCTGATTAGTGTAATTGTCATTTTTCCAAATGTGTACAAAACTTAATATTTTGTATATAGCTGTTAACTTCTCTGTAACTATATTTATTTGGTTTATGAGAATAAAATTCATTCAATCATATTACTGGTTTGATACCTCTGATGGTGTACTATTAATTAGTTCCTGAGGGTATCATCCGCCTTGTTGTCAAAAGCACTGACATGGTTTATTAGATATAATTTTTTTTATCGAAATTTAGTTCCTAAGTAATTTAATTATTATTATACCCCCGCTCCACCGGAGGGGGGTATACTGTTTTACCTCTGTCCGTCCCAAGATATTTTTCGGCACATTTTTCTCAGCAACTATTGATGGCAGATATCTGATATTTGGTCACAAGCTTCATATAGGTACCCCATATTGTGGGAAGCGTTTTTGGACCCGTCACATTCCTACTTACTGTTCGCGGAGGTATCATAATTGAGCATTAGCTCACAGTTCATCTTGTTAAAGCTAAGGTTCTCTTCCCTCAGGCATAGGTGACCATAACAGATTTTGGCGATCCTGTGTAGGCACTTTGGCTTTGAGCGTACCTAATGAATGTTATTCAAGAAACGTGTCGTAAGCACTAAATTTGATATCAATGTTTTGATTATTTTTTTAATTTACAGTCAAGTTATGATTTTACCTCCCTTCCAAAAACAAGGACATGGTGCACAGCTCCTACAGACATTCTACAATACATGTTACTCTAGATCTGAAGTGAAAGACATAACAGGTACTTTTGTTTTATCTAAATCTATGTCTAGCTGCAAAATGGTATTCCTACCAGGTGATATGGTTCAATTTTCATTACAAATGTTACGGTTCAGTTTATTTTGATTTGATCCATTTCTTGAATTTTAAATCTTAAATGTATGCATATACAATAAACACATAATATATCCGAGTGCTAATATTGGCAACACAAATATGTTAAGATAGCATTTACAGGCATTTCAATAAGTGGCGGTACCAGGTACTTTGCCCTTTTAAAATGGTATTTGATACCTCCTGATTTTATAAGTATTGTATAAGATATATTCATGAAAATGTTCAAATTTTAATACAAAGTATTGTCTGTAAATAAAGACGTACTGGTACACTTGAAAAATATTGAAAGCCTCTGCATTTAGTCACGCTGACAGTCAAAGTATTGTATTAAAATGTTCAAAATAGACCAAAAAAATTCACCATGTAGACATTTTGTTCGAACTAACAATAAGACTGATGATTTAAAACCAAAAATTTTAACTAGTTGATTGACAAGTGAAATAAACTACCTGTCAAATCCAAATTGAAATGCAGATTTTTAAGGGTTGTGGTGTTTAATGCCACTTTCAACAATATTTCAGTTATATCGTGGCAATCAGTTGTATTTGTGGAGGAAATTGGACTACCTGGAGAAAACCGCTGTACTGTGGCAGGTCACTGACAAGCTTTATCACATAATGTTGTATCGAGTAGACCTCACCTGAGTACAACATTAGTGGTGATAGGCACCAATTACATAGGTAGTTATAAATCCTCTGCAGATTTTTAAAAATATAAATATGAAACTGAGAAAAATATGTAAAAACATTGTAACCATGGTGAATAGTTTTTATCATATCTATGTCGACTATGCCAAGGTATAATTGTACAAGCCTCCATCTGTTTTTTCTTTGGAAAATACATTTTGTTTTTGGTGTAAAAAATGTAAGAAAATATGATGTTATGTTTGACTTATTGGGTATTAACAGAAAATAAAATAAAATAAACTTTTCATACTCAAATTAATTAAATTTAAAAAAATTAAGAATTTTTCATCAAATATTAAATTTACATTCTGTTGTTATATTTCTTTTTGAAAGCTTATTGTGTTATAATTTCTTTTCAGTGGAAGACCCATCAGAAAGTTTCCAGAGAGTTAGAGACTTTGTTGATGCTAAGAACTGTTTAAATCTGCCTAGTTTTCAGTCTGAGAGGCTACACCAGGGTTTCTGTGATGATATGGTTCAAGAAACTAGGGAGAAACTTAAATTATCAAAAGTATGTCTATTGACCAAAGGTGAAACATGAAAAAATTGTTGGTTTGCTGTTTTTAATAGTTATGCCCCTTTAAAATGTTGTTTCATCTGAAATTGTATGGTATGTTAATATAAAAAAGATGAAGTGTAGCACACATTGAAAATTATACATGATTATGAAAGAAAATTTACACAGTGATATACTAATACCTGTTTACCACTACGATTTCAGCGTAGTTTCTACCACTTTTGACCCCTAAATTATGCTCTACGACCTCATAAGTTATTTCTACGCCAACAAGTTGCAAAACTGGAAAAAAAATCGCCAGAAAGTACTCTTGTTTCTTATGGTAGATATCCGAACGCAACACTGAATCTTTGTCGTTTGAGCGGTTTAAAATTATTGTATATCCATGCTCCTTACAAACACTTTGATGATCTAGTAACATGTGTCTGAAAATTAATGGCGGAATGCCAAGCACAAGCAGGGGACTGAGCTTGAAGAAGTCACTGCCATTGATAAGAGAAAGATGTAAACATGAATATGCAGAAATTTGGAATTGTCTCAAACCCTCAACAAAGGGGGATACATTTTTACCATGTTCTACTTGTGGCAGACTGACTTTTCGTGTCTGGTTAACGAAGTGATAACTGCCATATTTGAAATTTGTCGATGAAGTTGAGAGTAAAGGAAAAAAATCAAATTTATCGTAAATTGAGGTTTGCAAATATATAGAGATTGTATAATCTTATTTAGCAATGAATTATCTTTACATTTAATAATATGTACGATTATTGATCTATTAAGCTGTTTTCAGATATTTTATGTGATAGCCCTACTACTGATAAATTTCAAATAGTCAACTCTAAAAACCCAATATTGGTTATTTGGAATTTTTTTGCATCGTAGTGTACAGTAAATATTTTTATTTAATGACTACATATATTTATATTATTTCTAAAGTCATTACACTATACACAAACATGTACATAAATTTGTTCAGAATAATGATTATAAAAGGAATTAATAGATGTGGTGTTTACATCTACAAGCAAGGGAGATAATCGAACGGGACAATCATTTCAATGTCTATTGAGTACATGTTAAACTACCCTATCTAATATATAAACTGGATTTGACTGTAAAATTTAAATTATTGATGCATTAACATAATTTTATGTTAAAACGGGTTGCATAAACATGTTGCACTGTTGACAAATTTTCAGTAAGTACCATATGCTTTTAGGCTAGCCAATAAATCCTTACACTTAGGCAATACACACAGGTATAAACAAACAATCATGTTCAACAAGAAGCTGTATGATGTACATTGCAGGAAACGATACCTAATTTTTCAAACTTTTCTTAGTGAGGGGGTGCTCTCAAACCCCCTAGCGTATTAGACAAAAACTACTCTTAAAAGTAGAAAACTACTCTTCAGTCAAGGAAGAAAACTACTCCTATAGGTCAACAGGGGTAAACAGGTCTGTATACTGATGGTCAACAATTCCACAAATATCAACAAAACAAAACAAAATTTAAACAGTTAACAGCACAAAGATTGGTTTCCTCTCAAAAAGACCGCATAGTTACTATCACAAAATTAAACGACAACATAAACATGGACAGTATAATAGCAGGATCAATGATTGCTCATAGTTGACTGACTACTAGCTAGGCATGTAGAATCTGTTGGTTAAAGACCATTACTCTTAGTGCAATAAAATATCATAGCTGCTACTTTTTAACAGATGTATGTTATAAATGCAAAAATGATGTCACAATAAGTAGTCATATAGATGTTAATGGGCATGAAGTTTAATGCAAGTCAGAGGAGGGATTTTTTTTTTTTTTTTTTTTTTTGTTTGTTCCACGACGCTTTGTCGAAGGGGAACTATAACAATGGGTATCACCATGTGTCCATCCCAAATTGGTTTCAGTATGATAACTTGTGAACGAAAAGTCTAACTGAAGCTAGGTGTGGTATGTATGTGTATCTTATGAATATCTAGGTCAAGTTGGATAATGATGATTTTTCGAGTTATAGCCATTTTTTGTACTTCAAATTTGCAAAATTTTTGGTTTCTGGATGACAACTTGTGAGTGAAAAGTCAGATGTGTGGTATGCCTTTTCGACACTTCTTACTGAAGCTATTACAGAATAATTTCAATATTTGAAGCTATAAAGTAACCAACAGACTTATATTATTTTTAGATGAATTTTGTGTGGATTATTGATATATTTTTAGCCTAAATATATTTTGCCATTTACCTACTTGATGATATTATTTGTTTTAATCGTGTCAATCCAATATTTTTACAGATGCAAACCAGAAGAATCTATGAAATTTTACGACTGAAAGCAACTAACGTTAACGACAAGGAACAGTACAGAAATTATCGACTGGATATCAAGAAAAGATTAAATGCTCCTTTCCAGGTTTGTTTCTTAACCAAAGTCTAATTGATGTATCATCAAGTGATTAAAATAACAAAAAACATAAGGGTTGGGGGTTTAGGATTATGGTTTTTAATGACACTTTCAACAATATTTCAGTTATATCGTGGCGGTCAGTTTTATTGATGAAGGAAACTGAAGTACCCAGAGAAAACCACTGACCTGTCTCAAGTCACTGACAAACTTTATCAGATAATGTTGTACACCTCGCCCTGATCGAGATTCGAACTCACAACTTCAGTGGTGATATGCACTGATTGCATAGGTAGTTGTTAGTCCAACCCCCATGCAACCAAAAAACTGGAGTTAATTGACTTGGGTATATGAATAAATTTAATTTCTTTTTCTGCTGCTTGTATGCTTGAATCAATCATTGGTTGTTTTTTTTGAGGGGTTTTAAGGTCAAATGGCCGCCCTATGTCCCCCTTTGGACGAAGTGGAATAAGTCAAGTCAAGTCAAGTTTAAGGTCAAATGTGAATGATTATTTGGCTTTCCGATCACCTTTTCTGAAAAACGATGCCTTTTTATTTGAAAAAAATTATGTGGGAGGTCTTTTTTTCATAGTTTGATAGAATATTGATTTTGGAATTCTGGTATACTCATTTTTAGCTCACCTGGCCAAAGGCCATGTGAGCTTTTGTCATGGGTAAGCGTCCGTCCGTTAGCTTTTCACATTTAACTCTTCTTATCTGAAACCGCTGAACAGATTTCAACCAAACTTGGCAGAAATGTTCATTAGATGGTCATATACAAGATATTTGTTTTTGGCGCTGATCGGAAATCCGATATGGTTGCCAGGGCTCATAATGTGTTCTGATTGGTCGAAATTTTAAAAATCTTCTTGTTAGAAACGACTAGTGGTTTCTGACTTTACAGGAATGATCATTGGGTGATCCTGTACTAAATTTGTGAATCGTTTGCTGATCGAAAATTCAAGATGGCCGTCATGACTCGACTTAGTTTAACATTGGACCCTATGGGAATTTCACATTTTCATCTTTTTTTCTGAAACCACGAAACAGATTTGAACCAAACTTGACAGAAATGTTCATTAGATGGTCATATACAAGATTTTTGTTTTTGGCACTGATCGGAAATCCAACATGGCTGCCAGGGCCCATAATGTGTTCTGATTGGTCAAAATTTTTTAAATCTTCTTGTTAGAAACCACTAAGCCAATTGAATTGTGACTTTACAGGAATGATCATTGGGTGGTCATGTTCTAAACTTGTGAATCATTTGCTGATCGGAAATGGCCACCATGACTCTACTTAGTTTTAACATACATTTTGTAGGACCCTATGGAAAAAATGTTTAAAAGTCTTCTCCTCTGAAACCAGCTAGTAAATTTAAAGCAAACATGGCATGAATGGTCCTTAGGTGGTCAACTTTCAAAATTATGTCCTGTGAACCCAACCTCCATCCAAGATGGCCACCAACAGCGGACATAGTTTTAACATAGGACCCTATGGGAAAATTGTTTAAAAAGTCTTCTCCTCTGAAACCAGTCAGTCAATTTAAAGCAAACATGGCATGAATGGTCCTTGGGTAGTATACAGTCAAACCTGCTTTAGTGACCACCTCTATTAAGCAATAACTTGTATTATGTGACCTTAATTTTTATTTCCCTTCACAGTGCATTCATATCAATTAAACCTGTATTAAGCGACCACCTGTATAATGTGACCATATTTGACTGTTCCCTTGGAAGGTCACATAAGACAGGTTTGACTGTACTTTTAAAATTGTGTCCTGTGACCACGACCTCCATCCAAGATGGCTGCCATGAGCAGACATAGTTTTAACATAGAACCCTATGGGATTTGAATAGTAATTTAGATGTATTCGGCATGCAAACATTCTCAAGAGGACTTAGTTATGTCAGGTGAGCGATACAGGCTCATCTGAGCCTCTAGTTTTTACATGCGAGTAAAACTCTCACACATAACCAGGGCAAATAACGTTGTAAAAAACGCTCTAATCTTAAGTATTGTAATAACATGTATGTTCCATATTTCAGAAGATTTTTTGCATGCGTGTAAAATGCAAGCTCTCGCACACAATCGAGTGAATGACGTTAAAAGAACTCTCTAATTTTATGCATTGAAATAACATGTATATTCCATATTTCAGAAGATTTTTTACATGCACGTAAAATGCAAGCTCTCACACATAATCGGGTGAATAACGTTAAAAAGAATGCTGTAATCTTATGCATTGAAATAACATGTATGTTCCATATTTCAGAAGATTTTTTACATGCGAGTAAAACTCTCGCACATAATCGGGTGAATAACGTTATAAAGAACGCTCTAATCTTAAGCATTGAAATAACATGCATGTTCCATATTTCAGATTTTTTACATGCATGTAAAATGCAAGCTCTCGCACATAATCGGGTGAATAACGTTGTTAAAAAGAATGCTGTAATAAGATGTATATTCCATATTTCAGAAGAATGGACGTGATAACAAGAAGCTTGAGAAGGTTTTACAACCAAATGAGATGTCTGCTACTACGATATCCTGGCCTTTAGAAGAGAGACATGCCTACTTAGAGAAGGAATACCAAGAATTAGAAGAGCAATATCGACTTGTAACAGACCGTGTAGAAAAATCTCAATGATCATCGGATATTGTTTTGTATACATGTGCCTGACTGATGTGAAGCATCTCCTAATCGACTTGTGTAGAAAAATATCAATGATAAACGGATAATGCTTTGTGTACATTTACCTGACTGACGTTAAACCAGTCATTCCCAAGGTCTGTCGGACATGTAGCAATGTCCAGTAAAAATTGGTTTGGTCCAGTAAAAGGTTATTCATTACTGGACCAAATGACAGTAGGAATCTGAGCACCTTGTCTGTGGAGTATGTAAATGTCTTGTAAACGTGATACTGGGTCCAGTAATTTGTACTCCTTTACTGGACCGAATGTCGACTCAACTTCAATTTACCTTTGGAAACACTATGTTAAGCGTCTCTTGAAGGCTCCTTTTGATTGACACGTATCTTTTGTGTACATGTACCTAACTGATGTTAAACATCTATTGAAGGCTTCTTTTTGTTTGGGAGTAAACCACTGAACGAATGCAACACAAAATTGTTCTGCTATTACAGTTTTCGCTCTAACCCACTTGCCCGAAGCCTGGGACAAGTAAAACTTGATTCGGACAAGTGAAAAGTATGAAAGAATTTGTTTGAATAAATAGACAAATTTTCTAAATGTGGCTTTGTGCAAGTAGGTGACAAAAATTAAGGCAAAGACGGCTATTAGGTAGTAAAGTAGTGTCTCATTTAAGGTTATAAGGCCCCTCTCCTCAAAGGCCATTTAGCGTAAATTTGTTATGCAATTGAGTAGTCCAGTAGTCCCCCCTCCTATAATGTTATAAGAGCCCTCTCGTCATAGGCCATTTAAAGTAAATGTGTTATGCAATTGAGTTGTATAGTAGTCCCCTCTTTTAAGGTTATAAGGCCCCTCTCGTCAAAGGCCATTTAACGTAAATTTGTTATGCAATTGAGTAGTCCAGTAGTCCCCCCTCCTATAATGTTGTAAGAGCCCTCTCGTCATAGGCCATTTAACGTAAATGTGTTATGCAATTGAGTTGTATAGTAGTCCCCTCTTTTAAGGGTATAAGGCCCCTCTCGTCAAAGGCCATTTAACATAAATTTATTATGCAATTGAGTTGTGCAGTAGCCCCCCTCTTGTTAAAGGGCACCCCTGTTATCAGGCCTGATTTCAGATGCACTGAAATCATTACATGCTAGTAAATTGTCTCCCTCAAGAGAGATCATCCCTCTTATGAGGACAATTTTTCATTGCAGAACTGCTGGTTTTATTAGATGGAGGGGGCTACTGTAGTTTTTTTTGTTCCCTCGTTACAAAAAGTTCTTGTGTGAGGTGTCTGTGTTTACTGCTGTTTTTTGTTTATCATGTATTAATTAGTAAACCATATTTTTAGCTTCTCAAGGCCCAAAAGATAACTTGAGCTATTATCATAGCATGGTGTTTATAGTTCGATCTATGCATCTGAATTCAAATTTCAACATTTTTTTTTGGATCATTTGAAAATAACATGATTTTTTCTGAAAACACTTTAGAGCATTTGAAAATAACTTTTTTTTTTCGAAAATGCTTGGATCATTTGTAAATAAAAGGTGATGTACTGATGAACATAGTTTATTTAATTAATCACAAATGGATAATGTTTCTGAAATATGCTGATTATTTGATGTACGTTTACAATGTTATTTTTTTTATCAATTGGATATCCTAATCTGAGATAGCCGACTTTCTTGGAAATTATTTTCTTATTCTTTTTAAAAGATTCTGGAATGATTATATATTTTTTTGTATATATATACAATATGCAAATTATTTCATGAATGATCAGTACTTTTCAACTGTACCACTACCAGTACGTCACTATTTACAGGCGATACTTTTTCTTAAAGTTTGAACGTTTTTCATGAATATCTTATGCAACACTCTTTGAAATTAGGAGGTACCAAAGACCATTTTTAGTGGGTAAAAGTACCTGGTACCACCCCTTTTTGAAAGGCCTGGATCATGTGATGATCCTTTAGAAAATAACCTGTTGAATGCTTGAAAAGAATGTCAGTGTCAATTTGAGTCTTTGGCAATGGAACTTGTAAGACAAGTAAAATTGACCCTTTCACAATAACAGCAGTGGTACATTCATCCGGGACATGCGAGTGGAAAAATCGTGACGTCATAAACGCATTTAATTTTTCTACAACGTCATTTTACGAGAAGGGTATTATTCAAAAATGTCCCGGATGAATGCAGGACCGCAGTTATAGTGAAAGGGTCTATTCTATTTTTGAATAGTGACTTCGTTTATGAATGCTTATCAATGTTTGTGTATATATGTGGATATTATTGATGCAAAACTTACTGATTATTTAATGTAGAATATGATGATCTGAATTGAAAGTGCTATAATCGACAATTAAACGTGTTTATGATGATTGAAATGTGTTGTATATATAGTCAGGTCCAAACAAAGAAAAAAGGGTGCACTCAACTTGCAGCCACAAGTGATAAAGTTACCAGTTGCTTGCCCATGGTCGGTGGTTTTCTCCGGGTACTCCGGCTTCCTCCACCACTAAAACTGGTTGCCATGATATAGCTGAAATATTGTTGAAAGTAGCATTAAACACCAAAAATCAAATCAATCAATCAACCAAACAAAGATGTAATGCTTAGCGTGCTCACTCGAGTGTGGTAGATTATTGGGTTCGAGCCCAGGTCGTGTCAAACCAAAGACTATGAAATTGGTATTTGTTGATTCTCAGCACACAGCATAAAGGAGAAAGAGCAAATACTTGTTGGCTCAGAATCAGGATAATGTGTCAAGAGTGGAGCGACATGTCTACCCACGGATTGTTATTTCAGTAAGATGGCACTATAAAAATCCAACTCAATGTGTTGGTCTAGTACCAAGCAGACATCGTCTCATTTAATGGAACTTGTTCTTCCCATGATGCAGCTGAAAAATTGTTCATGTGGCATTAAACAACAATCCTTTACTTGCTGAAAAAAGACTAGAATCAAAATTTGCAAAATTTCTCAAAAACATTCAGCAATAAGGGTAAAGAAAGTTTGAAGATGCCAAAGGGGTAATTGCAAGACAAACAATACAATGGCCTAAAGAAAAAAGGACAAAAAACAAACTGCTAAACATTACACAGAATACTTAAGATCGAGCAATACAAACCCACTAAAAACCAGGGATGAACTCAGGTGCTCCAGAAGGATAAGCAGTTCTTGCTCCACATGTGTCACCCGTCCTGTTATTCTTGTTATAAACCCAGTAGTACGTGGGTTAGCATAACCCTCCACCTTCCATGTTAACATATTACAATCATGAATGAAATAAGGACTGAATTGTGATTATGACAAATGGAACATATCCATGGTGATTTGTCATACAGATACTCAGTAACTGTTAACCAAATCATGGTGGTGACAGTATAACTTTCAAAGTAATGATTTCAGCAAATAGGAACCCTTGTTAGAACACTTATTTAGATATCTATGTTTTTTTGTCGTTCATTGATGGCAACCTTCGTGTACAGCATAATGATTTGATTTTTTGGTTTTTAACGCCACTTTCAGCTATATCATGACGGCCAGTTTTAGTGGTGGAAGAAGCCGGTGAGAACCACCGACCATGGACAAGTAACTGGTAAACTTTATCACTTGCAGCTGCGAGTCGAGTGCACCCTTTTTAGCTCACCTGACCCAAAGGGTCATGTGAGCTATTGCCATCACTTTTCGTCCGTCAACATTTCACATTTTAATCTTCTCCTCAGAAACTACTGGGCCAATTGCAACCATACTTTGGTGGAATGGCCCCCTTCCAAAATTGTGTCCGGTGACTTCAAACAAGATGGCCACCAAGCTAAAAATAGAAAAAAGGGGGGATGAAATTTCAATTGTCTATTGCTGCTTTAATATAAGTCAAAATAAGCTCAAATTTTAACTGCAGCTACATGGCAATGAGTAGTTTAACATATATTATGGGTTTTTCTGTGAAATTTTTCTTTCAGCCGATTTATACCGATTATGCAATTTAGGCATATTTTGATAAAAGATCACATTTAAATCTTCTCCTCTGAAACCGTTGAACCAAATTAAACCAAACCTGGCAGGAATGGTCCCTGGGTGGGCCCCTTTCAAAATTGTGTCCGACAGTACCGCCCTCCATTCAAGATGGCTGCTGTTACTAAAAATAGAAATTTCTTCAATTGTCCATTGCTGCTTTAGTATAAGACAAAATTACCTCAAATTTTAACTGCAGCTCCATGGCAAAGAGTAGTTTAACATTTATTACAGGTTTTTCTGTGAAATTTTTCTTTCAGCCGATTTATACCGATTATGCAAATTAGGCATATTTTGTACTCTTCGTCCTTTATTTCAAAAACTATAAGAGATAGATGTTAAATTCAACTGCATACACGTTCAGCATGTCAAGATCTGCCTACCCTGCAATTTTGAAGTAAATCTGATTACCCATCTTGGAATTATTGCCCTTTTTTTCATCAAATTTTTTAAATTTTAATACTTTTCGTCTTTCAAAAACTATAAGAGATAGATGTTAAGTTTAAACTGCAAGCATGTTCAGTATGTCAAGATCTATCGACCAAGATGGTCCCCACAGCCGAACTTAGCTTAACATAGGACCCTATGGGAAATTCACATAAAAATCTTCGTCTGGAATCAGTTGCTCAATTGGAACCAAACTTTGATAAAATATTCATTGTCCTCTTCCAAAATTGTGTCTGGTGGTCCTGCCCTCTGACCAAGATGGCTGCACAGCTGAACTTAGTTTAACATAGGACCCTATGGGAAATTCACATAAAAACCATCTTTTCTGGAACCAGTAGCTCAATTAGAACCAAACTTTGATGGAATAGTCATTCGATTGTCCTTTTCCAAATTGTGTCCGGCAGTCAGCTCTCCCACCAAGATGGCCACCACAGTGCAGTTGCGTTGTTATTGAAAGCAGCTTTGATCCAGGTGAGCGATTACATGCTCCTGGGAGCCTCTGGTTTGTAATTTACAAAGCCGGCGCGCCGTATTGATGATAGGATTGTATGAGTTGTTAGGTAATCCAACTACCTAACTCGTTGAGCCACCCGGGCCCTTACAGCATAATGAAAATCGTTGTTTGTGTCAATTTTATTGTAAACATTTATAAATAAATTAATTGGAAGATTTAATGCTGGAAAACATGCGATATTTTCATAAGACATGTTATTAAAATATATATTATAATATATATAAATTAAATATTGGCCACTATCTAAAATAATTTAAATTTCATTAACAACACTTGGTTCTACATGCTTCATGACCCATTTCTTCAATGCCTGAAAATTGAAAGAAAATGTAATAATGATATAAAAAATGTTCACAATATCAGAAATAAATTTCAATATATAATATTATATTTATTTCTTATATGCATCACCTGTAATCAAAGCTGACACAAAAGTATCTATTGCTATTCGTCATTGTCTGTATCACCCTATTGTTATGTCACATGTCTTCCGATCTCCTGGGGGGAGACATATTGATTCGTTCTTCCAATTGATTTCAAATCCATATCTGAGTTATTGACTGACTGAAAGTTATAGTTTTATGTTTCGATCGGAGCACATGTCTTTAATACACAATTTTTTCCACATTAAAACGTTGTTTGTGTTGTCCTTCCATGACAGGTGCAATTACTAGAGCAGGAAATACAGAACCTATTGTAACAACTAGTCTCACTCTCGGATTCTGTGGCTGTTTGTAATGTCGAGCATTTGTTATTTTCTTTTGTTTCATCTTTGCATTTTTATCATTTTGTTCGTCTTGCTGAAAAGTGCAATTTATTCTTGAAATTATACTATACCTTATTTCAAAATTAGATCTGTTATCTTGGGTCGGTGCGGTATCGTATGATAGACGTATTTACAAACAATATATATCTAAGCAATCTGTCCTTTTTCGTGAGTTTTGTGGCGAAGTATGTTTTATACAACTTGATAACTAAAATATTATTGAGTGTTGTTATACCCCAATAAAACCACAAAAGATAATCCTTTTCATGCAATAAACCAAAACATTGCAATATAGGTTAGGGTTATGGTGTTTAATGCCACTTTCAACAATATTTCAGTTATATCGTGGCGGTCAGTTTTATTGGTGGAGGTAAACCAGAGTACCAGTAGAAAACCACCAACCTGCCGTAAGTCACTGACAAACTTTATCACATAATGTGGTATCCAGTACACCTCGCCATGAGCGGGATTAGAACTTACAGCTTTAGTGGTGATAGGCACTGATTACGCAGGTAGTTGTAAATCCAACTACCATACGATCACGACCACGACGGCCCCACAGAGCAACATATATTCAAGTCAAAGATTTTTTGTTTTGTGTCTCACAGAGTAGTTAGTACCTGTATTCCATCATATACTGGTGTACAATGGTCTTGTACAAATGATTTGGGTAGTGATGTATCAAGACCTATTTTTCTGCTAGCTTGAAGTGCTGATTTACCATCAAATGGAACATAACACAATCTTGTAGTGAGCTCTTTAACAGGTCGTAAGAATGCAGGTCCCCCTGCCATGACCTAAAGGTAAATAAATATAATTGTACGAACTTGACCTCAAATGAGATCTTTTCATTGGCTATAGTCGGCATTTTTAATATGTTGTAGGATGGGAAAATCTTTTAAAAGCGGATATAATTATCTTTATCTCCTGTTGTTTGCAGGAGGGCTCATATCTTATAGTGTTTTATGTATATGTTTGCTCACAGCAAGGATTTATATAGTAGTCCTACTATATAAATCCTTGCTCACAGTGATGTCAAACAATTAGTTCTTATGTGTCTACGCTCCGGGTTTCGTGTTGTGATGCCAGATACGATTTCCGCATAAAATTGATGTTCGTTTTGTCTTTACACCCAGTTGTTTGTAGGAGGGCTCATGTCCTTTTTACATTATTTGTGGCTGTTTACGCATAGTTGTGTCCAATGACTATAAGTAACACAGTGGGTGTTTTAAAAAGAGGCAGGAAGTGCTTGTGTCGCGGACGACTGGGTTGCCACCGGTTTTTGGTGAGATCTGTGTTGCTCATTCATTTAGTTTTCTGTGTTGTGTTTTTGTTTTGTTTGTCTTTGTCTAACACGAATAATCCAGTCGTTATATTACTCTCCCGCTAGTCGCTGCATTAACTATCATCCAGCGATAGTGCCGATAGAGGGCGCAATATCATTCGAGTTAGTCTTTGTCCTATGTTTTGTGTACCCTTCAGTTTTCCCAAACGTATATGAAGAATAATAACAGTGCTAATCATTGACTTCCATTGCCAAAATATGCATCATAAATATTGCAAATGCATACATGTGATTGTCATTATTTTAATGGTATTTGCAGCAAAAAGTCTGTATAAATGAAATTTGTTTCAAGTACATTGAATTCAGAATTTTATGTAGATTCATTGTACTTCAACATGATCTTTTGACTTGTTGTTTGTAAGAAACCATGAGTTGAACAAAGAACTAAGTAGTTATATTATTTCATGTACATCAAAAATTCATGTTTATGTTTAACTTGCAATTTCTTAAAAACTACAACAAAAATATGTGAAAATAAGAATATGAAAGACTTTTGACCACATATTGTGTATATCTCGTCCCTCAGTTCTGTTATTTAAAAAAAATAATTAACCACGGAATATTCTTCAACAAGGCTTGCATAATTCACATGTTGTTCCTTCAATGTACTCAATAGCAGAAGTTCGTATTTTTTTTTTCAAAATAAATTTGCATATATATTTGTTCACGTGATATATTTTTCAAGGACTTACCGCCACAGAACATTCCTCAAACATTGCTGTACACATCTGTTCACATGTAGTTATCCCTCGCTTATTTAGCATTGGTCGCATGACTTCAAAGTCAGGAAAAATATAATACCCACTTTTTGGAAGAATGCACTTAACACCAACAGAGGTCAGCTCCCTGAGAAATAAAATAAAGTATTAAGTCTATAGAGTACAACTTAAATAATAGAATAGCTTCTGGTGTCTGATCATGGAATAACCTTTACTGCTTCCTTTATATTTAAAAGTTTAATCTTGCTATAAATTCTTTTTTAGTTTTCAAAGTCATCACTTTCCTCAGATTATGCAAGAAATTATATGTTTTAAGAATTGTATTTTATTTTTATATCATGGAACAGGATGCATTATAGTTGTGATCTTCCAAAAAAAATAAACAAATTCTACATTGTTAGCTTGCAGTACAGCAACTATCAGCATTCACTGACCTTCTATTGTACTATCCATGTTTATGTTGTCATTCTCTTCGGTGATATATATACTAGTGTGTGGTCAAATATCAAATCAAATAGAATAAGCTTTATTTACAGTCGGCAAGACATATTTAAACAATACAACATAAGCTCTTAAGAGCTTTTGAACCGACTAACATACAATCATACAATGCAATACACAATATAAACATACATGACATAAACTAAAGTACACAAGACATAAAAGCAACACATAGCACTACATGCATAAAGATAATATTAAAGCAAAAGCAGTTATAAACACATGAATATTTAAACGCAAATTAGTCCCAGCACAAATAGCCATGTATATATACTATAACTTCAGTATAAGCACACTGTGTTCTTGTGCAAGTTTTTTTTATGGTTTGTTTATATCTGTATTGTCGCTGGAGATCCAACTATCAGAGAAATAATGTTGGGATCCCATTAACCAGTTTAACCCTGCCACATGTCACAAGCCTGGCCCTGGATTGCCACCGCCATCTGCCGTGGTTTCCTTTTGTGTACAATCGTTTGTGGTGAGAGGAGCATGTTTGTTTTGTTTATGTTAGTGGAACTGTTGACCATCACTGCTCTGTTTAACTTTTCTTTTCATAACTATCTGAAATTTCTCCACAATTCTCACAATTCTCAGACAGTACCAAAATGACAGGTAATCTTCGCGTGCACATGTGTTCACACTTGTTATTCAAGTTGGTTGACTGAAGCCAACTGACCTCTACGTACCATTTTCACTCCACATCCGGGTACATTATTATTCTACTTCTATGCATTTTTTTTTATAAATTCAAGCAATTACTGTAATAATGCAATTGAATTGTATTTATTCAAAAGCAAATGTTCAATCATGCTGGGGCCCCGGGTGGCTCAATGAGTTAGGTCGTTGGATCTAACAGCTCATACAAGCCTATCATCAATATGGCGTGGGTTCGCGTCCAGCTTTGTAAATTACGAAAAGGGTGCACTCAATCCGCAGCCGCAAGTGATAAAGTTTACCAGTTGCTTGCCGCCAGGGTCGGTGGTTCTCTCCGGGTACTCTGGCTTCTTCCACCACTAAAACTGGTCGCCATGATATAGCTGAAATATTGCTGAAAGTGGCATTAAACACCAAAATTAAACTTCAAATTCAATCATGCTGAGAAAAAAAATTCTTACAAACCCAACCTTACCTTTGACAGTAATGTCCCACTGCCATCATAATCCTAGAACAATGTTTCGTGTAGTTGGCAATGCCTTCAAGGTCCAGGAACATCTAAAATAATCCGTTACGGAAATGAATACAATGGTACCAAAGTATATTGAGGATATTAAAGTAATCCGCCCCGGAAGTTAATGCTACGGTATATGGTACCATAGTTAACGATAATCGTTATGATTATGATTAAAGAAGTTTGAAGCTGCCAAATGGGGGAGTCGGCATCCGTAAACCGAAGAAAGACAGACAACACAATGATCAAAGGAAAAATGACAAAAGTACAAACAACGATCTACAAAACACTACACACAAAACGGAAGATCCAGCAAAAAGAACCTCAGTGAACTCAGATGCTCTGAAAGGGTAAGCAGTGGCACACGTCTGAAGGTCTCATTGATTGCAGCCAAGTGATGAGTTACAATTCAGATAATTGGAACATACTATAATGTGAACAATGAATTATGTACTCTTATTTATATTTATTTATTTATTTATTTATTTATTTAGTTAGTTAGTTAGTTAGTTAGTTANGATAATTGGAACATACTATAATGTGAACAATGAATTATGTACTCTTATTTATTTATTTATTTATTTATTTATTTATTTGTAAGATTACATGTTTTGGTGCAACTACCGCTGTGAAGAAATTGTTACAATCCCGTTTAAAGGACGAACATTTTCCAAATATTTTTAGGAAAGTATTAACAATAAAAACATATATATTCTGCTTAAAGTAATTCAACATGTAAATATTCAATTATTGACATTTTTCCCACACAAAAAACATCAAATTAGAGGCTTAGCAATTTTATACACAAACTGTTGGATCCCAATGAAATTTGCTTGCTACATACAATATGCATGGAACAGATGTTCTATAATCAATTTATCTGTATTCACTGACTGTTTTTATGAATGATTTTCTTGTTTACAGTCTACATTCCGAAAGGACGGAGATTTCAAATCTATAAATAAAATGAAAACAAAAAAGTACTGCACTGTCGGAAGAATTCTTAAATCCAATCAATAAATCGTATAAACACTAAACAGAGGAAACAAGATGAAATGTGAGCTAAGCTCACTTATGATACCCCCGCATATATGTTCAATGTATATAAAAACCAACTAAGTCGGCAAACAGGAAGTAGGAATCTGACGGGGCCAAAAACACTTCCTAAAATATGGCATACCTATATGAAGCTTGTGACCAAGTATCAGATTTCTGCCATCAATAGTTGCTGAGAAAAATGTGACGAAAAATATCTTGGGACGGACGGAAGGACAGACAGACGGGTGGACGGAAGGGCAAACAGAGGTAAAACAGTATACCCCCCCCCTTCTGGTGGAGCGGGGAAATAAAAAGGTGGCTGGATTAAACTGGTTAAGAGAAGTTATGCGGTCATGAAAGTACTTACAACATATGTGTAAATTGTCGACCTTCAAATATAACTGAATGAGCAGCGTTCATGTATAGAACTATAAGAGGATAAGTGTTAGACACACTTCTAAACATAAAGTTACAATCAAATGTTAACAACTGAGGATTATTAATTAGTATCTATATAGGGTCGATACATGCAAGTTGTTGTTAACATAAGATTGTATGAATGTTGACAGGAACAAAGTTAGAATAAGACAAAAAAAGAGATGAAATAATAAAGAAATAAAGAAACTTTATTGAAAGTTAGAAAAAAGGGGTGGGGGGGTGGTAAGTCCGTGCCACGAGCGCCTGTGGTACTAAACATAAAGTTACGATTGTTCTGACTTGAAAATTGTAATTACCAAATGTCACATAAATCCTAGTGTTTTTAAAACTTTAAAAGAGTTAAGATATTAAAGGATTACGTTCCAAGTGGAGCAAGATCTTATTAATCTTGAATGTTGTACAAATAAAAGTTAAAGCAAACCGAAGGGGCAATCAAGAATGGACAAACTGACAACATAGGGTACACAAGACACAGGACGAAGACAAACAAAGCAAAAACCCAACACAGACAACTGAAAAGATGAGCACCACGCATTCCACCAAATACTGGAGGTCAACCCAGGTGCCCACGAAGAGTAAGCAGCTCCTGCCTCTTATAAGACACCCGTCATGTTACTCACATGACCAAGACGTGTTTGTCACTAATATCCGCAAACAAACACAAATTTCATAAATAAGACATCAGCCCCCCTACAAACAACTAGGGAAAAGGCGGAAACCATAGCGAGTATCACAAGACGGAACTCAGAAGGTAAAGACAGACATATGATAGGACAAAATACTGCATATTAGGAATACCTTAGTGACTGCATACTGCATAGGAGCTGGACAACAACTATAGGTATGACTAGCTGCACTACGAACAGCCTTCCTCAAAGAAGCTAACTCAGTAGGGTAAGCATGATAACCAACCTGAAAGAAATAATAATAATAGTCTTTATTCGTAAGCAATACAGCTCATGGAATATAATTAAATTACAACATGATAAAGCATCACTGAAATGCACAAATTCATGAAATAAATATAGATTCTCCTTCAGTTGCCATGGGTTACGATATTTCTCCACTCAAGAGAGTTAAATTTAAAATTTAAACCACAAGCCATCAGGCGAGTGGTTAAAATTTTAAATTTAACTCTCAAGGATGGAGAAATATCGTAACCCACATGGGCAGCTGAAGGAGAATTCGTTTCTTCCATTATTTAACACGAACTTTATTTAAAAATTTGAAATTAATGCGGAGAAAGGCACGAGACATTTTAATCCTCTAGAGGATTACAGATTTTTCCATCACTGGTTCAGCGGGGTTAAAACGCTGTAATAATGGGAGAAACAACATTACAATATACATTATGAAACGTCATGAAACATAAATGAAAAGGATAACAATTTAAGTTCCAACATTGTTGTTTGTCTATTGTATTTGATGTTTTGCTTCTGCTAGTGTTTTATTTTGTCCTAATCGTATATAGGAAAAAGTACAAACAACGATCTATAAACACTACACAGAAAACTAAAGTTTGAACAACACGAATCCCACTAAAATCCTAGAGTGAACTCATGTGCTCCGGAAGGATTAGTAGTGGCTCCTCCACCCGTCGTGTTACTCCAGTAATAAACCCTTTGATAATGACGCTCTTTAAATATTGACAACATATTAATTAGCGCAAATGGATTTCCTGTCCGATAATCGGTAACCGACGGTTTCCTGAGCATTATGAACCATGGGTTACCCTAGCTGCGGAACCGTAGCCCTTATGGTCCTTGGCTCGTTTTCTGATATTTGCGGACCATAGGTTCCGCAGCTAGGGTTACCCATGATGTTCCTGTTTTATCTTGTAGTGTGGTCACTGTGATTTGTTTTTCATGAAAAGTTAAAGAAAGTAACACTGTTAAACAGAAATCATGTAACTGGTTGTTGGTGAAGTACAGATAGCAGTATTTCAGTTATATTCTTGAGGAGAAATGTGACACTGTGATTGCACAATGGATTTATATTTTAACAGTTTCGGTTATATATAGAAATGTATTTTGCCTACACCGGTGGGTGTTAACTTACTCTCCATCCGCCAGCACTTGCCCATTTAGATAAACCTGTACTCAGAATGGTTCCCTCAGGATAAAACTGTAACAAAAAAGTGATATTTTAAATGCAGATTATATTTCCAAAAAAAGGTACATAATATAATACATATTGCACATACTGAATACTTTTCAATCACATAAATGCAAAATTGCTGGCAGAATATTACCATTCCTTATAATTTGCACACAACTGGCAAAATATTTAGACAATAAAATATATATTTTACTTGTTTTGTCAGTCTTGGTTTAATTAGTGTTCGAGCCGATTTTATTCAGGTAATAAAAAGGTAGATATCTAATTTAGTGCACAGGATGTTTTTCTGGAATAACCTTCATCATGTATGCTCTAAGTCGAAAGATTGGAAAGACAAATAATTTAAAAGTATTTTGAACAAATACAACCAAAGGACCAAAACAAGATGGCCAACATAGGCTAAGGTTACCTGTGTAAACTGCATTTATGTTTTACTTCGGAAAGAAATGTCCACACCACGTGACATAGCAGATAAATTGTGATACCCAAATCTGTAGAGAAAAACCTGAAACTTTCTACACTATTCTCTGTACTACCAGTGCAACCAAGCCGCTTCAAAATGACGAATAAGTTTTAATAATGTGAAATAATACAATGTAAAGATCAGGGAGTGCAACAAAAATAAGAAACATGCAATATCTACATTTTTTACTAAATTTATGTCCTTCACTCCCTGTGAAATGAACAATACTCCCTGAGACAAAAAAGGGTTGGCACTTAAAAACGGTGTCATTTATTCAAAATGACGAATAAGTTTTAATAATGTGAAATAATACAATGCCCATAAATGTCATTTATTCAAAATGACGAATAAGTTTTAATAATGTGAAATAATACAATGTAAAGATCAGGGAGTGCAACAAAAATAAGAAACATGCAATATCTACATTTTTTACTAAATTTATGTCCTTCACTCCCTGAGACAAAAAAGGGTTGGCACTTAAAAACGGCCATTCCCCGAGACAAAAATAAAATTAAAAAAGGGGTTGATGCAGGTGGCTACATGTATGTTGGGGTGGTGGTGGGAAAATTTCATCAGAGTCACAACAAACGTGACCTTTGGCCAAAGCTTTCTTAAAACAATGCTGTAATGAGTGTAACCCAGCCTCCTGATTGGTTGATGTAATAAATAAACCAATTAAAATTTATTTTCTGAAACCCGATATTCAAATTAAGGTATTTCTATTACTAAGTAAAATTGCTTGTGCTTAATTTAAAAATTTTAATTGCTAACTAATGTATTCAAGCTATTGCATAAGAAATCTAGTATTCTAACGATCAGTTTGAATTATCTCCCTTTTAACAGTTGAGTCCTCTACATAAAGAATTTTATTTTAGAATAAACTGCATTTTACATTAGAATTATTGAATATACATGTATCTTAATATCTATTGATGAAAACCAGACTGACATTAATATCAAAGTTAAAGGCCAACTGTCAATATCTTATAGGCTTATGGTGTTTAATGCCACTTTCAACAATATTTCAGCTATATTGTGGTGGTCAGTTTTATTGGTGGAGGAAACCGGAGTACCAGGAGAAAACCACCGACCTTCAAAGTTTATCACATAATGTTGTATCGAGTACATCTCGACAGGAGTGAAATTCGAACTGACAGCTTTAGTGGTATTAGTCACTGATGGCATGGGTAGATCAAACTACCATAGGACGACGACCGCCCCGTGAATATCTTATAATTATATAGTCCTTACCTTTAAGATAGAAGTATGATTCTGATCATAGTGAAGTCGTCCGTATATTTCATCACTCAGAACAATGATATTGTGTTTTCGAAATGCAGCACTGTAAATTAATGTAAAACAGAAGAAATTACATGATGGCACATCTTTAATTAAGCGTGAAGGCATTGATTCTTAAAATCGGTCAAATCATGGACTTTCATGCTGCATTAAACAATGTCTCAAAATAGGCATACAAGATGAACACAGAGTACCAAAGGGCGAGGAGGTTTTCATGGGGAACAAAATCGACATTGACATAAAACGCAACAATACCATCAAATAGGTAAAACCGACACAAAAAACCTCTCACGAACTTTGACAACACAAACGGCCACATAAACCAGAAGTGATACCAGGGGATCTTATAATTAAATCATATTATGATAACAGTGTTTGTTACTTAACACCACGTGTACACTCAACCATGACGAGGACAAACTACTTATTGATGTGATGATGATGATGTACTAGAACAATCAGCTGAGTTGGATTTTTAGAGTAGCACTACCTCAATGCAACCACAATTATCAATATAGCTCCAGTAGGACACATTATCCGACCCCATCAAGTCTTTGCACTTACTCCTTAAGCTGCGCGCCTAGCGGTGAAACAGCAAATGCAAATTCTGCACGTCTTTAGTTTGTTTCGACCGGGGTGAATTCACCACTAAGCGTCTCGAAACGAGCACGCTGACAATATCAAATACATACATGTAATACATTGTGCCAAAAAGTTGTGTAATATCTTCTATATAGACAAACCAGTAAAACCACAAACTCTACCATTGCACCACACTTCATTAGTGCATGATATATAAACGTTAGAGAATCGGCAATCAAAAATGGACAATCCAGAGAAGCTGGCAACATAGGGTACACAAGACGAA
>MJUT01052809.1:130586-149686 GCA_002080005.1 Gigantidas platifrons | reverse complement strand
ACCACCTCTATTAAGTTACAGTCAAACCTGCTTTAGTGACCACCTCTATTAAGTTACAGTCAAACCTGCTTTAGTGACCACCTCTATTAAGTTACAGTCAAACCTGCTTTAGTGACCACCTCTATTAAGTTACAGTCGAACCTGCTTTAGTGACCACCTCTATTAAGATACAGTCCAACCTGCTTTAGTGACCACCTCTATTAAGTTACAGTAAAACCTGCTTTAGTGACCACCTCTATTAAGTTAGTCAAACCTGCTTTAGTGACCACCTCTATTAAGTTACAGTCAAACCTGCTTTAGTGACCACCTCTATTAAGTTACAGTCAAACCTGCTTTAGTGACCACCTCTGTTAAGTACCATCAAACCTGCTTTAGTGACCACCTCTATTAAGTTACAGTCAAACCTGCTTTAGTGACCACCTCTATTAAGTTAGTCAAACCTGCTTTAGTAACCACCTCTATTAAGTTACAGTCAAACCTGTTTTAGTGACCACCTCTATTAAGTTACAATCAAACCTGTTTTAGTGACCACCTCTATTAAGTTACAGTCAAACCTGTTTTTAGTGACCACCTCTATTAAGTACAGTCAAACCTACTTTAGTAGACACCTCTATTAGCATGAACCTGTATTATGTGACCCTGATATTAATTTCCCTTCACAGTACATTTCATATCAATTCAACCTGTATTTAGTGACCACCTGTCTTATGTGACACCATTTGCGTATTCCCTTGAAAGGTCACATAAGACAGGTTTGACTGTATATGTGTAGGAGGCTTAAGAACTGGGGATGAAGGTGTTGGTTCACGGAGCCTCTCTTTAGTTTTGCACCTTTATATTTTAAGACTGCAATAATATTATGTTAATTCTGCAGAAAAATCAAATTAATCCATCAACGTTTATTTTTTTATTTAAATAATAGAAGAATGCTTTGCCCCTTTTTGCCCAACAGGAAGTGAACTGATTTACACAATGCTTTACCAAAGCTCATCAGGTAAAACATGTGAAAAGGGTACCAGAAAAGCTATATTTCTGTCACTGACCGCATATAGCGAATTTTTTATCCGGTCAGTTTGACTGCTTAAATAGAAGTATTGTAGGATAAAATTAGATATTGGTTGGATTTTTTTTTATCTAGTCTGTTGTGTGTATAGCAGTTTTCCTCCAAAAAAGGAGCACCTCCTGTCAGAAATATTTCCATTGTAGGGGTTAGGGTTAGGGTTATGATGTTTGAGACTACTTTCAACAATATTTCGGTTATATCTTGGCGGTCAATTTTATTGATGGAGGAAATCGGAGTACCTGGAGAAAACCACTGACCTGACGCAAGTCACTGACAAATTTTATCAAATAATGTTGTATCGAGTATATCTCGCCTGTGTGGGATTTGAACTCAAAACTTTAGTGGTGATAGGCGGTGATCACAATGATAGTTTTAAATCCAAATACAATAGAATCACGTCCACGACGGTCCCTAATTTTCCATTGTAAATACAACATTTATTCTGCTGTTATTTCAGGAGGATGTTATGGACGAGAGTGTTGGGATATCAGAGATACGACCAGCAGCCTCATTCTTGAGAGTCGTAGACAAACCAATCGATGACAAACGTCGAACACTTGACAGACAAATCAACAGTCTTATTGGCATGAAAGGTATATATGTAAAGCAAAATAATGTCCTATGAAATAATGTCCATTAGGACAACATATCATAGATTTGTAATATGAAATGTTGTCCTAGTTTATGAAAAATTGTCCCTGTTGAGACAATATTCCACATGATATTTTGTCCCTGTTTGGACAACACTTCATTATTATTATACCTCATATATGAATTACCATAAATAGATTAATCTGATTGGACAATGGGTAAAAATCAGAACACGTGATCACACAGAACAAAAATCATATTCCACCACTTCGGAAGACTCGCAGGTTTTCCTGCCAGAGTTATCGTTCTTTGACAGGAAAACGTTAGAGGCACTCGGAACGCATCATTTGCAGGCAACCGTTACAGTGTTAGAAACTAAGAAATAAGGGAGGTTGTCACAAGGGCAAGTAGGGGAAAAAATCAGGTCATCCGAATTAACATCAGTTTGCTGAAAAGGGTTGCAGAGAGACCCTTCCCACCTCGCATTGCGAGTTGGTCATTACGACCCGGGGTCTGGGACCCGCTCAAGGGCCCCAGAAGCTCTGGGGGTAAATAGTGCAAAATCCTGCATTCTGGGTGTTTCCTGAGGCCTACTTTTTGGTTTGAAAAAGGTGGTTCACTCCTTGAAAAGAATGGCTTTTGGGTTTACAGTGGGAGTCAGATCAATGTTGAAAAACACCCATCAATTCAAGTTTTAGTTCCTCAAGAAGTACATTTGACTTTTTAGTAACGACGAACATTTTGTCCATACAGCACTTGTTTGTTTTTAAAAAAAATTAAATCACTTGTTTATTTTTAATTTTTTTCAGATTTAAGTTCCTTTTCAATTTCCATATTCACAGCCTCTTCAGATTCATCACATTCTGAAGTTACCCTGCCCAAATATAGTAAATAGTTAAAAAGCTGTCTGAACTGATTTGTTCTGGGCTTTTTTTTTATTCATAACTACCTTAAGGACATCCATTCAATGTCACATTTTTATTTCTGTCTACCTTGACTATTTGAGTCTTGCATACCAGTGATTTTTTACATGCCCCCCCCCATCCCCTTTTCCTATTGAAATAAATATCACTGTGCTGTGATCAAATACCACACAAATTGTAATAACTAATATTTGTGCAATCTTTAGCAGAAGAACGATGTCTCTGTCAATTTGCTCAATGGTCCAACTATATAGCTTGGAATGAAAATATAGCACAAACGTAAATTGCCACTGTCAGTCAAAAATTGAAGACGGTAAAGGCTGTAATTATCATTTGTCGGACCTCAAATCAGATTGCAACAATGGAGTAAAGCTACTGTAGTTCAAAGTCTATTTTTTAATTGGATATGCATTAACGTTTTCACATGTCTGGATGTAAATAAACGATAGATCATAATATTAACCCGGTAACGAGTATAAAATACCAATGCGAATGGATAAATATCCGGAAGCGTCCCGTGCATTTCAACGAATTTTGAATTGCCAATCTTCACATATATGAACATATTTGATGAGAACTATGATTTTATGTCACAGAATTGAGAAAAAAATAAATCAAAGGTTCGTTTTGTTGGAAGTAGCTTCGGACAAAAAGTTCGGTCAACATTTCCTGTAGCACAGTACTGCATTGCGTCCCCTTTCCAAAATGGTGCCATTGTTGTTTGTTTACGAAAAATAAATACAAATAGTTTTATTTTATTCGGGCATGTATAAACATAAGCTCTAATGAACGAAATTAAAGTTTGTATAAACCGCAATGGATTACTTTGCAAGAAAATCACTTTCAAAATACGTAACGGATACGATAGAATACATCCTCCAACATGAGCCCTGACTGACAGAAAATATTTGGTCGTCAGTAGGGCGACTATTCTGGGAATTCAGGTTGTCCTGATCAATGTTAGGCTGGTTTTGACGATCGGACGACCGCTAATTTCGAACACTGCCGTTACAATGTGGTTTTCAAATATCTGAGACAACGTTCCAATGGGCTTAGAATATGTTTGCCAGCAGTATTTTAAATATACATGTACATGTGTTTTCTTGGTTTCATTCGGTATAATAAAACATTTATAGCATGCGGGTACAGGAAATATGAAAATTTATTCACCCTTGTGTATTATATTCCCCGAGGCGATGCCCTCTGGGAATATGATACTCTTGGGTGAATAAATTTTCATATTTCCTTCACCAGCATGCAATAAATGTATAATATTCACTATGAAATTTAGTCTTTAAAAGGGAGATCATTTATGGATTTTTTATTCCATTTGTAGACATTATTTTACATAAAATTTTATAGCAGCTGACAATATTTCATAGTGAAAACTGAAATATTGTCCCGGACAAAATTTCATTATAAAATTTAATGAAATTTTGTCCATGGACGATATTTCCTTTGAAATTTTGTCTCATGGACACTATTTCATAGAGGACAATATTTTATGATACAAATACATGTATTTAAAATATATGTGTTAGAACTACAGTTAATCCTGCTGTAGTGACCACCTCTACAGGCCTCTACATTAACATTTTTTTAACTTGTCCCTTCAGACAACTAATTAAAAAAAGTACTTGTCTGACTCATTCTTTTAGTTGTCTGAAATTTTTTTAATAAAAATTATAAAAACCAGAGAATAGTTATTAGCAATTTGTGTAAAATGGTTTGGTTATTGTCTCACAAACATTATCTCATAAAGACTCCCTTTTCACCAGACCGAACAGAATTTCACAGGACCGAAAAAATATCAAGCTTTTCCTGCAGTGGTTACTTTCAACCAAGGGCTACCAATTTTCCATTTTTCGTTCTAGTAATGCAAATTAACTGTATATATAATTTTTCTGAACATTGTTTGCTAAAACAAGTCTGCTTTGAAGTAAACATTTTGTAGAATTTTTTTTTATATAAAAAAATAAAGCAAAGTATTTTATTTAAATTCACAGAGAAATAAAAATGTTAGTGGATCTTTTCAACCATTTGTCTTAATCAGGAAAAAGCTTGTAATATTTGTCCATTTCAAAGGTTTCAATATTTCCCAAAAGCCTAAATCAAGTCCTCTATCGTATTTTGCACAAAAGACAAGTTTAAATTTGGCGCCAAATTGATATCCGATCATTTTTACGTGTCCATTCCAGAGTGATTCTTGTTCTTATATTTCAAATATTTATATTTTTATTCATTAAAGCGTTTCTGAGATTGTGACTTTAATTTTGTCAATGACCTTGAACTTCATCAAAGCATGGAGGAACGATATGATACAATGATACAATAAAAGAGTTTTGATCTGTTGTTTCACTTTAGTTTTAATCAAAATAAATAATGTACAAATTGGAGATCAAACAGGGCTCTTTTATACAACAAACCTAATCCCTTTTGGGATTCGAAGCCAGAGTTGCTTTCTGATATAGCCTGCCTCCGAATCCCTTATCAACCATGCATAGTTCTATTCGGGAACATTTTTTCAGGTACCCCAGCCTCGAACCGGCGTGAATTACGCCTGCTCCTCAATGTCGTGCCAACTGGTGCTGGATTATTCAAAGTAGACATATTTTGCTGCATAAATATGTAGATAGAATCATGATCACCTACCTATGACGCCAGATACAGCTCATCATTCCTAGGCACCGCTTCAGATGCATTGAATGTCTCCATTTTGTCTTGTTTTGAAAGTATGTCACGTGATCGCTTTTTCCAAGAATTACTCTAGTCTGGTACTCATGACCCCTTGGATTTTGTTCTTGTTCCCAACAAAAAAATCTGAGGGGTCACAAGTACCAGATTAGAGTAATTCTTGGAAAAAGCAATCACGTGAGGTCTACTCATTAATGATTGATTTTGATTTGATTTGATTTTTTATGTTTAATGCCACTTTCAGCAATATTTCAGCTATATCATGGCGACCAGTTTTAGTGGTGGAGGAAGCCGGAGTACCCGGAGAGAACCACCGACCCTGGGAAAGCAACTGGTAAACTTTATCACTTGCAGCTGAGAGTCTAGTGCACCCTTTTTAGCTCACCTGACCCGAAGGGTCATGTGAGCTATTGCCATCACTTGGCGTCCGTCGTCGTCCGTCGTACGTCGTAAACTTTTTCAAAAATCTTCTCCTCTGAAACTACTTGACCAATTGGAACCAAACTTTGTCTGAATCGTCACTAGGGTGTCTAGTTTTAAAATTGTGTCCGGTGAAGCCGTGCACCAATCAACATGGCCGCTGTTACTAAAAATAGAACATATGGTAAAATTGCACGTTTTTGGTAATAACTCAAAAACCGTTAATAATATCAGAAATCTGACATGGGATAAAAATTATCAGCACGGCAAGATTTAACTACCCTGAAATTTTGAAGAAAATCTGAATACCCATCTTGGAGTTATTGCCCTTTTTTCATCAAATTTTCAAAATTTTAATACATTTCGCTCTTTATTTCGAAAAGTATAAGAGATAGATGATAAGTTGGAACTGCAAAAATGTTCAGCATGTCAAGATCTATCAACCCTGCAATTTTGCAGAAAATCTGATTACCCATCTTGGAGTTATTGCCCTTTTTTCATCAAATTTTCAAAATTTTAATACTTTTCTCTCTTTATTTCAAAAACTATAAGAGATAGGTGATAGTTGAAACTGCAAAAATGTTCAGCATGTCAAGATCTACCTACCCTGCAATTGTGCAGAAAATCTAAATACCCATCTTGGAGTTATTGCCCTTTTTTCATCAAATTTTCAAAATTTTAATACTTTTCATTTATTATTTCAAAAACTATAAGAGATAGATGATAAGTTGGAACTGCAAAAATATGCAACATATCAAGACCTACCTACCCTGCAATTTTGAAGAAAATCTGATTACCCATCTTGGAGTTATTACCCTTTTTTCATCAAATTTTCAAAATTTTAATACTTTTCGTTTTTTATTTCAAAAAGTATAAGAGATAGATGTCAAGTTTAAACTGCAAAAATGTTCAGCATGTCAAGATCTACAAAAAAAGTTTCACAGTTGAAAATATCTGACAACTATGTGAAGAGTTATTCCTCTTGAAATGCATTTTTTTTGTTGACTTTCACTGCTGTTGGTTACTCAAATAATCAAAGGGAAGCAACTATTACAAAATGTGAAGTAGCAAAAGCTCATTGACATTTATGTTTTTTATAGCAATGTTGATAACATACATTAATGGGGGAACCCCTGCCCAAATTATTTTGGAGAGGGGGTCAGCAATGACAAGGGCTACATTTGTTATTTTTTATCAAGTTTTATTGACTGATGTTATTATACCCAGGTGAGCTATACAGGCTCCTGGGAGCCTCTAGTTTGTAATTTACAAAGCCGGGCGCGAACCAACGCTGTATTGACTCATTATTGAAGACCCTATTGTAACTATGAAATGAAGAACAGCAATAAAAGAGCTGTTCCTTCACTTTAATTTGTGTAGAAGTGTAAAGTTGGAGTCTCTCCTTTCTTACTAATTTTATGTTGTCATGGAAATACTAAATATAGATCAGTTATGGAACAAACCCAAAAGGATGGCTATTTTAGGGTATTTATATGAATTGAGCCATGAGAGATGGAGGAGGGACATTTACTCCAGAACTCTGGCCGTAAGAACACCTCACGATGCTAGGTGCCTGGACTCCATTCACTTTTTAATATTTTTTTTGTTATTATTTAATTCTTCAAAGTCATCACTGATTGAAGACATGTAATTACCATAGTAGCATTGTATTCACTCTTATTTCAGGATCAAATTATATACAAGCCCAACATTCATCGAGCAAAGCTGAGATCTCTGAATTCAGACAAAAAATGATGAGTTTTTGTAACAATGAAGTACTTAAGATTTCAAACGAGGATCCCACTGTAAGTTGATGCTATATTTTAATAACTTTATGTCTGATTTACTATAGTACTAATAAGGTGATGTGGATTGAAAACACTGTGGATTGACAACAACGAATTACAGTGTGACACTGTGCTGCTACTGGATAGAGACATGACCTCTCCATGGACCGTAGTTGGCAACGTGTTTGAAGAGTTCCATGACATCTGTAGGTTAGAAACCTCTTTTGTAAATTTGAAATAGAGTAGGCATATTATAGTCTCTTCGAAAAGCCGAATTTTTCGTCCCTTTCGAACTGCAGTTACTTTTCCAGGAACCGAAGAGTGAGGTTACATCTGAGTGAGCATGAACGAGTAATCATTAATGTTCGATTATGACAGATTTATTTTTCGGAATGCATCAATATAGTTTGAACTATTTATTTCATAGATTTTATACCTTTGTTTGCAGTAATAAAACGTTTCAAAAGGACCTTGTTTTAGCTCACATTTTCAGCTATTTTTCTCAACATTAACACTGACGGAGGATATTACATGTTAATTATACCAGAGAGGTAATGTTGACTTTTATCTTGTAGGGTTGGATTCATTTTGAACAAAAACACCCTGTGAGGTTACGGAGTACTATAGCATTACCACCAGATATAGAGAACATGGTCATCAATGATATCGTATTAACTGTGATAGTGGAGGAAACTGGGGTAATTATATAATAATGTGGTCTTGTCCAGGTAATATGCCAAAATATTACCCAGGTCTGAGAGACATATTACCCGACCCGAAGAAATGTGTTAAATTTTTTAACAGGTTATACGATATAACCTGGTTTGGGACAGTTTACATGAAGCAGTTTATGAAAAGTGTAAACTGTTCCAAACCAGGTTATTCAAGTATAAACTGTTAAAAAATTGAACATATTCCTTATAATTTAAATTTTACAACAAAATTGAATGATTCCTCGATTTTAAAGGAAAAGACCAGTCAGTTGAAAAGTTGTTTTAATTCAATTCATTATAACTTGTTATTCGTAAATAACTTATTATTTAAAAAAAACACCTTTATTAACATTAATATACCCAATTAAAAATATGAATATTTGGAATTTCCTGTCGTAGTGTAAGTGGCCATGACACCTCTTCATGTGACGTCACGCAGTTAGATCATGTTAGTTGAATAAATAACATGTATCTGACTCTTTTCAACATCGTGCCCGTTTGGTTTTGTTTTAATATCAGATCAACTGCAATACAATGTTTATAATTGTATATCGTTCTAATTTTGTTCTTAATATTCCCATCCCATGTTACATTTTCATAAAACAAAGGAGTTTATTTGTATGGGGAAAAAGGGGGGGGTGTTCTACGTATAATTTCATGTTTTACGTGATTGGCCGTAGGTTAAATAACTGTCAGTTTTAAGTCGTTTTATGCTTACACATGTTTTTTTTCTTTTTTGTCCCCAATGCTGTCGTACTTTCCCGTGTTTTTCGTGGTCACTGGTCGATGTGTTGACAAGGATAGTCCTGACCTGTAATTACAAAAAAAAATTCTTCTCACATGTTCCCTTTCGTTAGTGCAATAAAATGCTTGACATGAAGTCATAATGATATTGTAAATATCAAAAGATAAATATACGACGTTATTTTACGATTTCCATAATTTTTAATGATAAAATTGCAACTGATACAATGCTGATATATACCGACTTTTACTACGTCACGGGCAGGATAAATCCGAGAATGGATTATGACTTTTGTCTCCTCCACAATGAAGAGTTTTGAAAAATGGCAATCCCCATTATTTGGTGCTACAGGCAACTTCAATCATCAAATTCTACCTTACAGTATACTATTTTTAACATTCATTAACACAAATGTCTTTTATTTACTGTCATTTAAATTTTCACGCTAACTTGTTAAGACCATGGCCTTTTCCTTTAATTACAATTATTTCATGGGACTACTTAAATTTGTTGTTATCGACGTCACAATACCAACCCAGGTTATAACCAATGTTTCCTATAATTTAAATTTTACAACAAAATTGAATGATTCCCAGTGTTGTCATGTTGTCAATAGAATTTTGAATAGGTTCGCAAAATTTTCAGAATAGGCAGCAGAAAAATCAGGCGGGTGTCTGGGGGGTGCCTAGGACCCCTGATGCTTTAAATGGTATAACATTCTGTATTATGGGCATTTCCTGGGGCTAAGACTACTTTATACATTTATGGCCCTTGTTGTAGGGAGATATGAAGGTTTGTTTACCCGAAGAAGTCATATTTCTCTGAGAGTAAACAGAGCTTCATATCTCCCTACAACAAGGGTCGTCAATTGTTTATCATACCGAAATTACACACACACAACAAAACATTTTTTGAAACTAATTTAGTATTTTATTCAATTTGTGTAGTTGTTTATGTTGATGGTTATATTGCAGTTATGTGAAAAATGAGGATTGAAACTAAACATTCCACGATATGGGAAAGTGTTTGTGATTAGCTAAAAAACGTCACATGTCAGGAAGACTCCCATGTCGTGGAATGTTTAGTTTCAATCTGCATTTTTCGGATAACTGCAATATAACCATCAACATAAACAACTACACAAACAAATTGAATAAAATGTTAAATTAGTTTCAAAAAATGTTTTGTTGTGTGTGTGTAATTTCGGTATGATATGAGGTACAGATCCTGGATCGTTTAACTTAACAGATATTTCGTATTGTTTGCGTTTTTTCGTTCGTTTCGTTTGCGTTCGTTTTTTGTTTTCCATTCGTTTGCGTTTCGTGCGTGTAATTTGTCCGTTCGTTTCGTGTATCCTTCGCCAGTTTAATTAGACGAACACACAAAACGATATACGAACGAACGATACACGAAACGAACGATACACGATAAAGAACTTGTCAACTACGATTTCCAGTTTAAAATAATTACTACAATTTCAATCTTACTATTACTAAAAATTTTAAATTATAGTGTAAGCAAAATTTTACATATGCATGTACACACATATATTTCCTTTATTTACATGTACATGTACCAGTAATTTTGTACAATAAGGGAAAACATATTTAATAAATGCATTTTTCTATAATTTACTCTAGGACAAATAAACAAGAAATCATCTTAGTTTAAACATATTTTTATTTGCTAAATATAACAAATAGGGATCGGACACAAGTTTTACCAACTTATGAAGTCTTCTCCCGAATACAATAATTTACAATATGGATTAGCATGTGCAATGAAAGGATATAATATGTATATAATAGCATAGAGTTAAATAAACAAAGAATGATTATATACAAAAACATAGGTCTAGACAATATACGATAAAAAAAAAAAGAAAAAAGAAAAGAGAATAAATACTTTTGGAGATGTGTGTTGGTTCGTTAGATCATTTAGACAATTGTAAATCTTTTGGAGTCTTTAATATATTTAAAAGCATGTTTAAAAATAGTTGTATTTTCTTGATATGTTAGGAAATCACTTCCTTTTGTCAGTAGATTTACATCAATATTAATGTTAGAAGGTAGCCAGTTAAGACTATTAAATAATATTTCCCTATTATCTGTATATTTGTCACAATCAAAAAAGAAATGGTGAGAATTTTCACATGGTGCGCCACAGTTACAGGAAGCATTTGATAAAATTTTAACTTTACATAAATAGTAATTCAAGAAGGATGCATTGCAACGAAGCTGTGTTAGAATTATATTTAGTTTTCTAGGACCATAAGAATAGTGTCTCGGAATTGGCACTGAGATCATCTATATGTATGTAAACAAACACCTCTGGCAGTTTCACCTGGGAAATACATGCACTGCAGGTGTGAAATGTGAAATGTTAACAATTATATAAGACCTTTTGAAGCCACACACCTCTCGGACAACTTAACCGAGAAAATAACTGATACACCTATGTCTGGTTGGAATTGTCAATTCAGAATCCGAATAATTATAAATATAAATTCTGTATAATATATAAATATAAATTCTGTATAATTATATGATTAAATAAATATAAATTCTGTATACATATAATTATATAAATAGAAAGTCATATTTGGAAGTCAAATATATGATATTTAAAATTTAATCATAAATATAATTATTAAACACATTGGTAATATAAACTATTTAATATAAATTGTATTATCCTATTACTTTACCGACTAATTTATCATTTATATATATAACTTGCTTATAAAATATAAGATTACGGAAGTTAATCACATCAATTTGCACAAAAGTCGTTCAAATAATAACATGATACTATTCGTGTATCGTGCGTTCGTTTCGTGTATCGTTCGTTCGTTTCGTGTATCGTGCATTCGTTTCGTGTATCGTGCGTTTGTTTCGTGTATCATGCGTTTGTTTCGTGTATCGTGCGGTCGTTTCGTGTATCGTGCGTTCGTTTCGTATATTGTGCGTTTTTCGTGTCGTTCATGTGAAGCGTTCGTTCGTTTTTCGTTCGTTTCGTTTGCGTTTCGTGCGTATTGTAAACTTATACGATCCAGGGTCTGTATAATAATATTTCTTGTCCTATTTTTTACTGCATAAACTTGAATTATTGTTTGTTGCTTAATGTCCATGGAGATTGATTGAGCAAATGTTCAGTAAAAAAAAGATTAAAAGGGACTGTACTTAACTAAAGAAGGTATTATTTCATAATTTTTTTATTTTATTTTGTTGATTAAATTCCAGAAAAGTTTCAATAAGCAACAAGTTTATTAATAAATTTCACATTCAAATTCACTGTCACTATCATCAACATAGGAGTCACTATATTTTTGTATATTGATATAGATAAGTGCCTTGATTTATAGACCAAATACAAATTTTGTATTCAACCTCAGACTACGTCCTCGGTCGATATACTTTTATATGTTGAAAAAATTTCTGGCATCGACCTAAAAAAATAGCTGTAATTGTATAGTGTTAAGTGACAAGCGTGATCTGAAAAATATATTGCTAATTTTTTATATGTATCTATGGGATGTTAGTTATTCTGATGTTGCATAGATATATTTTTAACATTAGACCTAATGGGAAAATGAAAAAAAAATTGCAGACACTAGAAATGGTATCTAGTCATAGGATGACCCATTACAACATTTTTAATTTTTGTGTGAAATGGAAATCTACAAGATATTGTTTAAATAGGGGATCCAGAATATACAGGTAAATAAAAAGATTTTTCTAAGAATCTATATATTTGATTGAACCAAAGTATTGGATAAATAATCAGGTGAGTGATACAGGCTCAGATGATCCCCTAGTTACTTTGTGTCATGAATGAACAGTTTACAATGTTTAAATACTGAGGTATATGATAAGAATTTGTTTTCCTATGATTTATGGTTGAGAATCTCCTCTGATTTAATCTCCTCTGCATTCCTCTTTCACTGAGTATGTCAAGAATTATTTAAAGCATTTTTTTATAGTCAGTTATATTTTATTTTGTAGATTTCATACAAATTGAAATTGAAGAAACTTTCAAAGCCAGAAGAAATTGTGAGGTTGACTTTAGAAAAATGGTCTAATAAAACTGGCCAAGAGATGAAAAATGTTGACAATTATATATTACAAGTAATTGGAATGAATGATTTCCTGTATGGAGACTATGAACTCGTTATGTATAAGGTATTATTTATTATCAACACCATTTTTATAGAGCATCACAGGAGAAAAAAGTTCTCTTCCATCGAAAGCGGTCATATCACATTAATACATTACACATGCGCATACCGAACCGCATCGATTATATAATGGTTAGCGTGCTCGCCTTGAATGCAGAAGATCGTTGGATCAAGCCCTTGTCGGGTCAAATAAAAGATTATAAAATTGGTATTTGTTGCTTCTCCACTAAGCATGCAGCGTTAAGGAGAAAGAGCAAAGAATGATTGGCTCGGAATCAGAATAACGTGTCAGAGTAGTGGGACATGTCAAACTGTGGACTGATGTATCATTCAGTGAGCTAGCACTATAAAAATTTTGATCATGATTATCTCATCGAAAGTAACTTGTTCACACCAGGATATATATTAATTATTAGTAATTTTTTTCCGCAAGACAAAGATTATCAGTTTGAAGAGCGAATCTGATATGGACCTGATAATCCTTGTTGAGCGAAAAAATATACTAATTAGTTCACCTGGACCAAAGGTCCATGTGAACTATTGTCATCACTTGGCGTCCGTCGTCTGTCGTCTGTCGTCTGTCGTCTGTAAACTTTTCACATTTCAAGCTTCTTCTCCAAAACCACTTGGCCAATTGGAACCAAACTTAGCAGGAATGTTCCTTGGATGGTCCTCTACAAAGTTTCTGTTTTTCGTTCCAGTCGGATATTCAACATGGCTGCCAGGGCCAATAATATGCTCTGATTGGCTGAAATTTCAAAGATCTTCTTCTCTGAAACTAATAAACTGACTGAACCCAAACTGTAAATGAATGATCATTGGAATGTCCTTTACCAAGTTTCTGTTTTTTATGCCGATCAGAAATCCAAGATGGCCGCCACCGCAGGAAATAGATTAACATTGGACCCTATGGGAAAATGTTCAAATGCCTTCTTCTCAGAAACTACAAATATGATTAAAGCCAAACTGTACATGAATGTTCATTGGATGGTCCTCTACAAACTTTAGGTTTTTTGTTCCGATATGAAATTCAAAATGGCGGCTACGACAGGACTTAGTTTAACATTGGACCCTATGGGAAATATGTTTGAAAACGCTTCTTCTCTGAAACCACTTGGACAATTGAAACCAAACTATCAAGGAATGATCATTGGAAGGTCCTCTACTAAATTTCTGTTTTTTATGCCGATCGGAAATCCAAGATGGCCACCACCGCAGGACATACATTAACATAGGACCCTATGGGAAAATGTTCAAATGCCTTTTCAGAAACTACAAATGTGATTAAAGCCAAACTGTACATGAATGTTCATTGGATGGTCCTCTACAAACTTTAGGTTTTTTGTTCCGATATGAAATTCAAAATGGCGACTACAACAGGACTTAGATTAACATTGGACCCTATGGGAAAAATGTTTCAATTGGGACAATTGAAACCAAACTGCCCAGGAATGATCATTGGAAGGTCCTCTACAAATTTTCTGTTTTTTATGCCGATAGGAAATCCAAGATGGCCGCCACCGCATGACATATATTAACATTGGACCCTATGGGAAAATGTTCAAATGCCTTCTTCTCAGAAACTACAAATGTGATTAAAGCCAAACTGTACATGAATGTTCATTGGATGGTCCTCTACAAAATTTAGATTTTTTGTTCCGATATGAAATGGAAGATGGCAGCTACAGCAGGACTTAGTTTAACATTGGACCCTATAGGAAAAATGTTTCAAAATGGTTCTTCTCTGAAACCACTTGGACATCTGAAGCCAAACTGCCCAGGGATGATCATTGGAAGGTCCTCTACAAAGTTTCTCTTTTTTATGCCGATCAGAAATCCAAGATGGCCTCCACCGCAGGACATAGATTAACATTGTACCCTATGTGAAAATGTTCAAATGCCTTCTTCTCAGAAAGTACAAATCAGACTGAATCCAAACTAGACAGCAATGTTCATTGGTTGGTCCTCTACAAAGTTTAGGTATTTTGTTCCGATATAACAGTGTTTTCATTTGAAGCCGGGAACCGGCGCATTTCACCGGCTATTGCTATAAAATCCCTGGTTATGAATTTTTCAAGCATGGGTTTAATGTTAAAAAATAAATCCAGTTGTCTTTTCTATTTTAATTGTGTAAGTTTGTCATTTGCCGGCATGCACTCTCGGAGTGAACATGGGATTATATAATTTGGGGATTGAAAACAAATCTTAGTGTTTGAGCTTGGTTACGATTTGACCTTAATTTCGTGTATGAAAAAGCGCTGCTGTGACAAAGAAACGAGTCGATGGCCATTTTTTTCTTTCGGCCTCAAATCCTTCTCGTCCCATTTATAATGTTTCAATTACACTTCCGGTTTTATCTAACGGTTTCGTTTACGTCAGAGGATAAATATGCAATGACCGAAGGCTGAAGAAGGGAAGAATTAATTATTTCTTTACGTTAAAACTTTACGATTCACAGTAGGAATAATAAATAAAAGTTTAATCATTCCAAAGGAAGATTTGAGGCCGACTACAGCTTCGGTCCGAATGACATTGATAACATCGTCGAAGCGGCAGAAATCAATATTAAAGTTTTGTCAAAAAAAAAGCAAAAAGATGATTAAAATAAATTGAATTAATTGATTGAAAGAGTGAAGGGAATATAACCCACTTTTATGTTTTCTATTAAAGTAAGCATGGTCTGATCTTGTAACGTTGTATCGGTATGGAAAAAGAGGGTACTACCACGTGGGTACTACCGAATACGATAAGCACCAGCCCAAGAGTAGACCAGTAAAACTTAGTTTAATTGTTCAGACCACTAAATATTTTCAATTTTTACTTAGAACTACATTTGTATATAAAATAAATTGAAGGAATTTGATTCGGACCAGTAAATTCAAATGTTCATTTTCGGGAACTGGGCCAGTGGCAGTGGGTGCGTAGTAGATACGATAACGTAACCCTCATTCCGCTTGTGCTCCATTTAGGGTTACGAATCGATCCCATTCAACGTATGGGAGCAGCGCCCGGAGAGATTCACACTGGGCGGTTTTTTGTCCTAATTCCGTTGCAAGTGGTTGGAAAAATTAACGGGGGTGAAAGATAAATATATTTAGGTAAACCTTGAGGTGTTAAATAATTGCTGCAGCAATCCATGGTAGACTTATATCCATATGAAAATTTGAATGCATGAAATCTTTCTGTCCGACATTTTGTTTACAAGTTGCTAGTTCACGTGCACTTGCCTCGTTTTTGAGATATCCTTATTTGGATCAATTTTATAGTAAAGTCGACTTTTTCGTAGTAACAGTTTCCATATTTGGCATATATGGATAGACTCCGCCCATCGCGACAGTCTACGTAAGGTGTTATGGCGGACAAGTAACAATTTTCAAATACAAAACCGGTCTTGAAGATAGAAACAGGGATTGTAACACTTATTTCGTATCACCATTACTTAAAAATTGTTGGGAATAATAAGATATGACCAGATATGCAAAAAGAAAGTTGAAATATTCACGGAACGAAAATTTTAATTTGGTCCCATATGTTGAATGAGATCGATTCGTAACCCTAAATGGAGCACAAGCGGAATGAGGGTTACGTTATTGTATCTAGGTGCGTAGCATTATTCCGACAGCCCATAACTCCGACAGCCCATTACTCTGACAATCCATTACTCCGACAGCCCATTACTCCGACAACCCATTATTCCGACAGCCCATTACTCCGACAGCCCATTTTTCCGACAGTATAAAATAGATATCGATCCACAAATCCATGGCTTAACTTCGAAATTTTTTTCTGAAAAATGGCTGGCAGAATCAAAACCAAGCGTGATATATATCTTCCAGTACATGAATGTCCTTTACTGCATTGGTGGTAAACAGATATTCAAAATGGTCACTCGGCAGCAGTGGAGGTAAAGGTTTACATTTATGGTAAACAATAATTTGCTATTAAAAACCTCTGAACTGAAATTGGCTACTTTGTTTGTTGCATGATTGAGAACTCAAATGTAATTTTTAGGCCAAATAGATTTTATTTTCAGTCACGAATTTGCTCCCTTCCCACATTTTTACCTTCGAATTATAATTCATTTTCCATTTTCGTTTAATTTATTTCAAAATTTCAAAATAATATTAAAATTTTATGCAATTTAGGCACGGACCATTTGATATTTTTTGGATGGGAGAAGGCTAGGGGGCGGGGGCTGGGCTTTTCGTCTGGACATTTTTTCCCTGTAAAAATCAGGGCAAGAAATTAACCCCTCCCCCTTACTGCCACATTTCTTTTAAAGTTCTGGCTCGAATATCTCGAATGATATTGCAAATAGTCGATTTCCCTAGTCATTTTCAAGAGTACCCTGTTTGACATTATTTTGATTTTCTGTTTGTAGACATGGGATATTTATGTATATGCATTAACATGAAAAAGTATCTAGTCTGTCAAACTATAGACTATGTACAAATGTATATGCAGATGTCTATGACTATGAATATTAGGAACTGTCTATCCCCTTCTGAAGCACATGCTTGAGTTCTCCCTTAAAATATTTTATGGGGGTTTGGTCATTTGGGATTGTATATTTTCAAAATAAAAGTTTATTGAAATGTACCAGTCTTTGACAACTTTCATTCTTCATTTTGTTAAAAAAAAAAAAAAATTCTAACTCTCGTGTTGTCCGAAAAAAAATTTCTGAATGAAAAAAAACCCATTCCCCCCCTGCAAGTTAAATGGTCGGTCCCTTATCATAGGGGAAGTCCATATTTCTTTTAGGAATGATCAAGTTTATTTCTACTGCCTACCAAACTTGTACATTTATCTTTGACCTGAAAAATTGCAGAACCATGTAAACATCTTTCTCAGAAATAACAATGGAAAATGACTGATGGTTGTTAATCTTGAGAAATCATTCTCAATGAAAAATTGTTCAATGGTCAAGAAGATTTTTTAAAGTTAGGAAACGCCCTCAAAAGCAAGTCAAAATTCACCAAATCAAAAATCGGCTGGGGTGCTTCCACCTGCACCATTAACAGGGCTTTTCACTGAACTCACTGGGGGCTTTCTGACTCTCGGCCGAATTTTCTCTCCGTCCATAATTCTAAAATCTCCCCCTATCAAAATTTGTAGTGAAAACACTGTATAAAAATGGAAAATGGCAGCTACAGCAGGACATAGTTTAACATTGGACCCTATGGGAAAAGTGTCTCAAAACGCTTCCTCTCTGAAACCACTTAGACAATTTAAACCAAGCTGCCGAGGAATTGGAAGGTCCTCTACAAAATTTAGATTTTTTATGCCGATCGGAAATCCAAGATGGCCTCCACTGCAGGAAATAGATTAACATTGGACCCTATGGGAAAATGTTCAAATGGCTTCTTCTTAGAAACTACAAATATGATTAAAGCCAAACTGTACATGAATGTTCATTGGATGGTCTGCTACATACTTTAGGTTTTTCGTTCCGATATAAAATTCAAAATGGCGGCTACGGCAGGACTTAGTTTAACATTGGACCCTATGGGAAAAATGTTTCAAAACACTTCTTCTCTTAAACCACTTGGACAATTGAAACCAAACTATCCAGGAATAATCATTTGAAGGTCCTCTAAAAAGTTTGGGTTTTTTATGCCGATCTGAAATTCAAGATGGCCACCACCGCAGGACATAGTTTTTACATAGGACCAATTGGTTCTTTTTATAACCAGGTGAACGATACAGGCTCTTGAGAGCCTCTGGTATTTTTTTTATCGGTAATTTCACAATTTTAACACAGCTTTGTGATTTTTTTGTTGTGTTTTGACCTTTTTTAGCTCACCTGACCCAAAGGGTCATGTGAGGTATTGCCATCACTTGGCGTCCATCGTCCGTCCCATTGTCCGTCTGTTAACTTTTTCATATTTTAATCTACTCCTCTGAAACAACTGGGCCAAATGGAACCAAACTTGGCAGAAAGCATCTATATAAGGTCCTCTATAAAGTTTCTTCATTTCGTCCCATTC
>MJUT01052809.1:108737-122267 GCA_002080005.1 Gigantidas platifrons | reverse complement strand
TCTCATTAGACACCTGCGAAGGGCAAACAGTTCCTCTCTTATTAGACACCTGCGAAGGGCAAGCAGTTCCTCTCTTATTAGACACCTGTGAAGGGCAAGCAGTTCCTCTTTCTTATTAGACACCTGCGAAGGGCAAGCAGTTCCTCTCTTATTAGACACCTGCAAAGGGCAAGCAGTTCCTCTCTCATTAGACACCTGCGAAGGGCAAGCAGTTCCTCTCTTATTAGATACCTGCGAAGGGCAAGCAGTTCCTCTCTTATTAGACAGTATATATTTTATTATGAAATACATTTAAAATACTACCAAGACACGGATGTATATTGATAAATCGACAATTTACTCCAGCAATAGAAAACAATTTTTGCAGGAAAACGCTTGTGTAGCTTGTCTTACCCAGGAGCCGGGGTAAGATAGAAAAATCTTTTTCACCTAAATTAACAGACTACTTTATCCAAGGGATGAGATAAATGACAGTTGAGTCTGTGATCTACCTTTATTTATCAGGGACCGTTGTGGGCTGATCGTATGGTAGTTGGATTTACAACTACCTATGCAATTAGTGCCTATCACCACTGATGTTGTGAGTTCGAATCTCGATCAGGGTAAGGTGTACAACATTATGTGATAATGTTTGTCAGTGACTTGCGACAGGTCGGTGGATTTCTCTTGGTCCTCCGGTTTCGTCCACCAATAAAACTGACCGCCACGATATAACTGAAATATTGTTGAAAGTGGTGTTAAACACCATGAACCACAACCACCACCTTTATTTATCTACACGTAAAATTATTTTACATTTTTCTTCGTAGAAAAACAGGAAAGTGTCCCACCTCCACGAGCGCTACTCCCAGACAGGGGTAGAACGAATACAGTTAAATCAACAAAGAAGATTGACTGTTGTGTGTGGGATATTTATAATAACTTCCACATTGCATTGCATACTGCTTGTAAAGTTCAGGTTCCAGAAAATTATAGAAATTTCGTGAGTATTTTGAAAATTTCATTGTTTGTATTTTGAAAATTATATTTTTTCACAACCCTTTCAGATATAGAACAAAATTATATGCTATGTAAATAATGCCTGATGTTCTAAGAGAAAAGAGGCTGTCGTGGTCGTGATCTAAGAGAAAAGAGGCTGTCGTGGTCGTGATCATATAGTTGTTGGATTTATAACTACCTATTCAATCAGTGCCTATCACCACTAACGTTGTGATTAAAATTACACTTACGATAACAAATTCTTCCTTAGGTGTGCTCGATACAACATTATGTGATAAAGTTTGACAGTGACTTGCGACAGGTCGATGGTTTTCTCCGGGTATTTTGGTTTCTTCCATCAATAAAACTGACCGCCACGATATAACTGAAATATTGTTGAAAGTGGCATTAAACACCATAACCCCCACCCTCAACTAAGGCTGTCACGGTTAGCAAAATCACTATCTGTTTAACCGACCTTCATTAACCGAACCGATCTTGTTTAAATGGTAATTGAAAAGCCTCATGTGAAGCATGCAGCTATTGTGATTGTGAAAGAACGGTTTTACTGAAAAGTCTGTGTTTTTGGCTTTTTTGTGGAAGATCTCGAACTTTAAGACTTAAAATCACACCCATGAAATGACAAGAACAATTTTGGTATGCTACACTTGTCTTTATACATGTGTACATGGAAGCAATTTTGTGTCCGATGTAAACTCAGACATTATTGAATTAACTTCCATTGACATGTAAAACGTGATAAGATCTACGAGTTACAGTGATGGGTTCGTCAGGAATATGAAATAAAAAGTCATCTCAAACTCTGAGCTCTTCTCGTAAAACGACAGTGTGTTAAACGACCCAATGTCAGTGCCCAACGTACATATTTATTTTCCAAGTTGTGTATTGGGATACACTGTTCACCTGATGACCTGATGTTTGTTAAACATTTGATTGGGTAATGAATAAAAGGGACCTTCTCAATGTTGTTTAAATAATCTCAATTCAGATTGTTATTGATTTTTTGTTTTACCGATGTTACTGTACTTTTACTTGACCGTATTTTACGCTTGATCTCGTATACACGTATGCATTACAGTTAACCGTTTACTAATTCTTTAAACGGATAGTATTTGAAATCTAACCGCCGACGGTTACACGGATAACCGTGACAGCCTTACCCTCAACCCTCTTAAGAGAACAATAAAGACAACAATTGGGCCAAAAAATTTTGGCCATGGTATCAGTCGAACTACAATGTATTTAGGGCAGATTTCAGTACACCTACATACATGTATTGCTTTTGATCATCTTCTCTGAAAATAATAGGCCAAGCAGAACCAAGCTTTGTAGGATGGAGGTAGTGTACAGAAATTCTTCATTTCTTCTTAATTCAGCAAAAAAACATGGTCACTATTGGCAGTTCTACGTTCTCATTGGCTGAAACTTTGAAAATCTTTTCATCTGAAAGAACCAGTCCTCACGATGAGAACGGATCCTCTGGTCCAAGACCAGTAAACCTTTGTTCTGACTGGTCAATTTTTCAGATTTTATTTAGAAATATATAAAAATAAATTCAAGAATGAGATTCGGACCAGTAAATTCTAATTTTCATTTCGAGGACTGAAGAACATGTCCAAATGATTTTTTAACTCGGTACAAATAATGTAAGTTAGGTCCTCCACAGAAAGTCCTCATTTTGTATGAATCCTGTGGGAAAAAAAACATAATTGCCAGGAACTACAGACTTGTTTGAACCCAAACATTGTATCAAGTATCATGCAAGACATTCAGCCTCAGATAACCCTCTTATAGTTTCAGACATGTGATGTACATTAGTAAGGTAAGATATAGATGTAAATGAACATGAGAGTCTATTCAACATTACACATGGACATAAATTCAAGTGGGGCCCTGGTGGCTCAAAGGTCGTTGGATCTAACAACTCGTACAAGCCTATCACCAATATGGCATGGGTTCGCGCTCGGCTTTATAAATTACAAAAAAGGGTGCACTCGACTCACAGTCGCAAGTGATGAAGTTTACCAGTTGCTTGCCCATGATCGGTGGTTCTCTCCGAGTACTCCGGCTTCCTCCACCACTAAAACTAGTCGCCATGATATAGCTGAAATATTGTTGAAAGTGGTGTTAAAACACCAAAAATCAAATCAAATCATAATTTCAAGTAAAGGAACAGCACTTTTATTGCTATTCTACATTTCACCGTCACAGTAGGGTCTACTACTAGAGCAGCGTGTAGTGATTTTCCAAGTATTTTCATTAATACCAAAGTATAGCACTATAACTATGTTTTCAGGTACGACTGTGTGTAGGGGTTTTTCAAGGTTCAGACCCTTTGTGTAGTATCGTTGATACCAAAGTATAGCACTATAACTATGTTTTCAGGTACGACTGTGTGTAAGGGTTTTTCAAGGTTCAGACCCTTTGTGTAGTATCATTGATACCAAAGTATAGCACTATAACTATGTTTTCAGGTACGACTGTGTGTTAGGGTTTTTCAAGGTCCAGACCATTTGTGTAGTATCGTTGATACCAAAGTATAGCACTATAACTATGTTTTCAGGTACGACTGTGTTAGGGTTTTTCAAGGTCCAGACCCTTTGTGTAGTATCATTGATACCAAAGTATAGCACTATAACTATGTTTTCAGGTACGACTGTGCGTAGGGGTTTTTCAAGGTCCAGACCCTTTGTGTAGTATCGTTGATACCAAAGTATAGCACTATAACTATGTTTTCAGGTACGACTGTGTGTTAGAGTTTTTCAAGGTCCAGACCCTTTGTGTAGTATCGTTGATACAAAAGTATAGCACTATAACTATGTTTTCAGGTACGACTGTGTGTTAGAGTTTTTCAAGGTCCAGACCATTTGTGTAGTATCATTGATACCAAAGTATAGCACTATAACTATGTTTTCAGGTACGACTGTGTGTTAGGGTTTTTCAAGGTTCAGACCATTTGTGTAGTATCGTTGATACCAAAGTATAGCACTATAACTATGTTTTCAGGTACGACTGTGTGTTGGGGTTTTTCAAGGTTCAGACCATTTGTGTAGTATCATTGATACCAAAGTATAGCACTATAACTATGTTTTCAGGTACGACTGTGTGTAGGGGTTTTTCAAGGTCCAGACCCTTTGTGCAGTATCGTTGATACCAAGGATGTAAACATTTCTCAGGACGGACTCTGTATCTTCAATGACATTATCAACTTCGATATCAAAGTACAAGACCTTCCACAAACTAGCCGCTTATGTTTTGGACTAAATACAAAGAAAGGAAGGGTGTGTGTTTTGTTGTTTTCATAACATAAGAAAAGATTGAAGATACCAAAACAGTAATCACATGTCACATGACAGATAACACAATGGCCAAACATTTCCAATATGCTTTTGTACTGGTACATGTACTTTAAAAACAGCCAATCAAAACACTGTATTCAATAAATAAACTTCTAATTGGACGATTTTGGAACACGAAAACACAACTGATGCTTGAAAGTTTTACAATTGTAAGCTCAGATCTATAGGCGTCACCGACTGCTGTGTATCATCAACCTCTACATTGTCCACCACGTCATCATTACACTATTGATAATGTTCAACAACTCCTGCTACATTTGATCAACCTTTGTCATTTTCCTGCCCATAACCTACTGATGTGTGACACCCTCTATTTATATCCCTCTCTGAACCAAGTGTAAGTAAATGGTATGACCCTTGACAAGGTTTACATGTATTATCTTAATTGGAAATCTAAGATGGCAGCCATTACAGGACACAAAGTTTAACATAACTTTATCTCATTCCTCTCCATTACCCATTGATGTGTGTCACCCTCTATTTATATCCCTCTCTGAACCAAGTGAAAGTTAATGGTATGACCCTTGACAAAGTTTACATGTATTATCTTAATTGGAAATCTAAGATGGCAGCCATTACAGGACACAAAGTTTAACATAAATTTATCTCATTCCTCTCCATTACCCATTGATGTGTGACACCCTCTATTTATATCCCTCTCTCAACCAAGTGAAAGTTAATGGTATGACCCTTGACAAAGTTTACATGTATTATCTTATTTGGAAATCTAAGATGGCAGCCATTACAGGACACAAAGTTTAACATAACTTTATCTAATTCCTCTCCATTACCCATTAATGTGTGACACCCTCTATTTATATCTTCTCTGAACCAAGTGAAAGTAAATGGTATCACCCTTGACAAAGTTTACATGTATCCATTACAGGACAAAGTTTAACATAACTTTATCTCATTCCTCTCCATTACCCATTAATGTGTGACACCCTCTATTTATATCTTCTCTGAATCAAGTGAAAGTAAATGGTATCACCCTTGACAAGGTTTTCTACATGTATTGGAAATCTAAGGTCACCTCCATTACAGGACACAAAGTTTAACATAACACCAAAAGGTCATGTGATATGTTGTCCTTACTGTCCGATGTCGTCTGTAAACTTTTTACTACTGTATAATCACATGACCAATTTGAACCAAACCTGTCATGAATGTTCACTATGTGGTACTTTACAAAGGATGAGTTTTTGGTGGAGATCGAAAATGCAACATGGCTGCCAGGACCAAGAATGCATTCTGATTGGCCAAAAATTGTCTTCTCAGATAAGCAGATTTGATTGTGATATTGTAGGAATTATCATTAAGTGGGCATGTGCTATTTTTGAATGTTTTATGTCAATCAAAAAACCAAGATGGCCACTAACTCCGTTTTTATACGCCCGTCTCGAGATGGGCCATATTATGTGATTGGGTATGGCGGGTGACAAGCGGCGGCCGGGCGTCCACACAGGTTTCCGCATGATAACTTTCGTTCTGTATATTGGATCTTTACCAAACTTGGCCATATGATTCCCCCGTGGAAGGGAAAGAACCCTATTTATTTTGGGGTCATTAGGTCAAAGGTCAAGGTCACCATTACTATAAATAGAATTTGGTACAACAGGATCGTTTCCGCACGATAACTTTAGTTCTGTATATTGCATCTTTACCGAACTTGGCCACATGATTCCCCTGTGGAAGGGGAAGAACCCTATTGATTTTGGGGTCATTAGGTCAAAGGTCAAGGTCGCTGTTACTATAAATATAATTTTTGACAACAGGGTCGTTTCCGCATGATAACTTTAGTTCTGTATATTGGATCTTTACCAAACTTGGCCACATGATTCCCCTATGGAAGGGGAAGAACCCTATTTATTTTGGGGTCATTATGTCAAAGGTGAAGGTCACCATTACTATAAATATAATTTTTGACAACAGGATCGTTTTATATAGACGGGCGTATTTTGTGGTGCACACATTTCTTGTTCAAAAAGAATGTTATGGGAAAATGAATAAAAGGTTTTTCAATAAACATGATAGAATCCAAGCTGTATCTGAATGGTCATTTGATGTCCTCTTACGAAATATTGTTTTTTATGTTGATCAGAATTAATGGCAATACATTGGAATTTCTTGCTCTTGATATTTTATTATCCCCTTGCCAACGCAGTTGCGAAGGGATATAATAAGTAACGCTACCGTCCATCCTTCCCTCCGTCCTTCCGTAACATCCTTGTGGACACTCTAGAATCAACATCCTTCAATGGATTTTGACCAAACTTGGTACATACTTAGTCCTTGGCAAGATCTGGATCCCTATTGATTTTCAAGGTCATAGGTCAAAGGTCAAGGTCATCAGATCAAATTTTACTGAGTAACATCCTTGTGAACACTCTAGAATCAACATCCTTCCATGGATTTTGACCAAACTTGATACATACTTAGTCCTTAAGAGAATCTGGAACCCTATTGATTTTCAAGGTTAAAGGTCAAGGTCACTGGGTCAAATTTTTACCATGTAACATCCTTGTGAACACTCTAGAATCAACATCCTTCAATGGATTTTGACCAAACTTGGTACATACTTAGTCCTTAAGAGAATCTGGAACCCTATTGATTTTCAAGGTTAAAGGTCAAGGTCACTAGGTCAAATTTTTAGGCAAATGGATACGCCACGCTTTACGTTGCGCTTGTTACAATTATGACAATTTATTTTTAGGATCTATTATTATTAGCCTGGGCTAACATTCCAATATTTGATTACAAATCTAATTTACAAAGAGGGAAGTTACAGTTACCACTTTGGCCAAGATCTGAACTCCTACAGCAGGAAGAGTCCAGGTGCTTTCCAGTTGGTAAGTATTATAACCAATATTGATTATTTATTACGTTTTTATGCCCTACCACTAGGGATGGGGGGGGGGCATCAAGTTTTGCCCATGTTAGTAGATCATATGTCCTGCATTTGGTTTTGGCTCATTAGCTTAAGTTCCACTTAAACATATAATTGAAATTTATGCACAGGGTCAAGGACCATAAAAGGAAGACCAAGTTTAATTGGAACTTTATCATTTTTTCCGTTGTAGAGTTATGCCCCTATTTACTTTTCCCGTTCTAGAGTTATGCCCCTATTTACTTTTCTTGTTCTAGAGTTATGCCCCTATTTACTTTTCCCGTTCTAGAGTTATGACCCTATTTACTTTTCTTGTTCTAGAGTTATGCCCCTATTTACTTTTCCCATTCTAGAGTTATGCCCCTATTTACTTTTCTTGTTCTAGAGTTATGCCCCTATTTACTTTTCACGTTCTAGAGTTATGCCCCTATTTACTTTTCTTGTTCTAGAGTTATGCCCCTATTTACTTTTCCCATTCTAGAGTTATGCCCCTATTTACTTTTCCCGTTCTAGAGTTATGCCCCTATTTACTTTTCCCATTCTAGAGTTATGCCCATATTTACTTTTCCCATTCTAGAGTTATGCCCCTATTTACTTTTCTTGTTCTAGAGTTATGTCCCTATTTACTTTTCTTGTTCTAGAGTTATGCCCCTATTTACTTTTCCCGTTCTAGAGTTATGCCCCTATTTACTTTTCCCGTTCTAGAGTTATACCCCTATTTACTTTTCCTGTTATAGAGTTATGCCTCTATTTACTTTTCCCGTTCTAGAGTTATGCCCCTATTTACTTTTCTTGTTCTAGAGTTATGTCCCTATTTACTTTTCCCATTCTAGAGTTATGCCCCTATTTACTTTTCCTGTTCTAGAGTTATGCCCCTATTTACTTTTCCCATTCTAGAGTTATGCCCCTATTTACTTTTCCTGTTCTAGAGTTATGCCCCTATTTACTTTTCCTGTTCTAGAGTTATGTCCCTATTTACTTTTCTTGTTCTAGAGTTATGCCCCTATTTACTTTTCCCGTTCTAGAGTTATGCCCCTATTTACTTTTCCCGTTCTAGAGTTATGCCCCTATTTACTTTTCCCGTTCTAGAGTGATGCCCCTATTTCATTTAGCTGAAAGTGGGAGCATCCATCTTTTCCATTTGACTTTTTATGTTTATCGGTCAATAACAGTTTGTTCAGTGTTTTTTTAAAAAGATTATTTACAGCTATTGCTGAACTGCTTATATACTATTGTATAAACCGCATCACTACTCAATCTTGTAATAATTTAATTTGATGTGAATACTGCAATCTGATTAGCTGATCCGCCTGGAGCAACATTGGTTATACATGATAACCTGGGTTGGTATTGTGACGTCGCCAAACGACTAATTTAAATAGTCACATGAAATAATCAAAATTAAAATCCAGGAATCATTAAATTTTGTTGTAAAAATTAAATTATAAGGAATATTCCTTAAGTATAGGTCCAACACATGATACATTTATCTAACATTTTCAGAGGGCAAAAGATTGTAATACTATCATGTGACTGTTACATTTCGTTAATATTTTTATTATTTAAACAGATAATATTCTGACATTCAAGATACAGTCAAACTTTCCCATGCTGTCACCTCTATTAAGCAGTCCCCTTTATTATACCCCCACTCGTAGAGAGGGGGCTATATTGCAATCACCTTGTCCGTCCATCCGTCCGTCCGTTCACACTTTCGTAACAGATATCTCAGCTTCTACTGGAAGAAATAATTTTATATTTGATATATGGCTTTGGCATGGTGACTTGTACCATGTCTCCCCTTTCCAGGTTTACTGCACATCTACTTCCTGTTTACAGTGTGACTTAGAATTTTTCATGTTTGCTGTAATGAAAACTTTCGTAACAGTTATCTCAGCTTCTACTGGAAGACATAATTTTATATTTGATATATGGCTTTGGCATGGTGACTTGTACCGTGTCTCCCCTTTCCAGGTTTACCGCACATCTACTTCCTGTTTACCGTGCGACTTACAAATGAATGAGTGGGGGTATTCTTAGAACGACGTAGCGTGCAACATCTTGTTAAGAGGTCACATTTTTCTTATAGAAAATTACATATGAATTGAACCCCTTTTAAGAGGTCACCTGTCTTATAAGACCACTTTTTCTTGGTCCCAAAGGTGACCTCTTAATACAGGTTTGACAATAGTTAAATCTGCCTATGCTGTCACCTCTATTAAGCATTCACCTGTGTTAAAAGGTCACCTTTTCTTGTCTTATAAGATGACATTTTCGTTATCCAAAAAATGACCTCTTAATACAGGTTTGACTGGTCATTTTTGTCACAGATGTTGTTACGTCACGATACAACATTTATTCAAATGTTACATGGATCAATGGCTTTTCAGTGTTAGAATACACAGCCATTGCTCATTGGATTCATTAATATTTCTTTAAACATTTTTTCAAGTCAATATTTAATGTGTATCAATTTAAAGGGACATTATCTGCCAAAATCGTAAAATTTTGTTACCCATAAAAACTATCAGATATGATTGATGCCTTAATAAAACGTGTTTCTGTAACTTATAAATGTTATGAAATGTACGTGCATCTGGGAAAAAAGGTGCAACTGCTCGTGTTTTGAGATCGATCAAGAAATGGACTCCATCTTATTAATTATCGGCATTGTTTACGGAGTTTGCCGAATCGTCATTAAATCAGTACAACAATGCACTTATTTCTTATTTTCTGTGAATCTGCTTTTAGTCGGCGTTAATTACGGACAAAGAACCATGCAAGTTTGCAGTTAATAAGCGAAAAAATACAAATTATTCGTTTTTTACCTGTCACTAGTAAGGTTAGTTGCATACGGAGAAAGCGAGGTCAAATTATTTGCTTGCAAGGCAATAATAAATCGATGGTCATTTTCGTTCTCAGAAGGCTAAAAGTGGTATGATAAGCTGTTTAATGTGAAATATCTACCTTTATTTCATCATTTTAAAGCTATTTACCAATTTCCAAAATTTTTTTGGTCAAAATCGTAGCTAATGCCCCTTTAAAGAAAAAAATTATAAAAGTTAAAATATATCTTCTTGTGGATAAAGTAACAACGTTTTGAACTTTAAATGTCTAAGTTTGTCAGTGACTTACGACAGGTCGATGGTTTTCACCGGATAATCTAGTTTCTTCCACCAATAAAACTAACCGCAATGATATAGCTGAAATATTGTTGAAAGTGGCATTAAACACCACAAACCAACCAACCAATTCAATTGTCTAAATGTATTGTTTCTTATTACAGGGACCGTTGCCACTAATCCACAGGGTGATTGTTCCATGATAGAGTTTTCTGTTCCAGATTTCAATAAGAATTACCCTATATATTATCCTCCTTTAGAAAGAGTGAGTTTTCAGACTAAAATTAGTAGAATTTCACAATAATATACATGTATATGTATACGACCTTGATAGCAATACTTGTGTAAACCTGATACACCGACATTATATCGCTGACTTTTGGACCAAGCTGTACTTTGCTAATAAGTGAGGGTGACATGGAGGGAGAAATTTACTTATCAACTACAGTGGAACCTGTCTAAACAGAACCCTGAATAAACCAGAACCCTGAATAAACCAGAACCCTGTATAAACCAGAACCCTGTATAAACCAGAACCCTGAATAAACCAGAATCCTGAATAAACCAGAACCCTGAATAAACCTGAACCCTGAATAAACCAGAACCCTGAATAAACCAGAACCCTGTATAAACCAGAACCCTGAATAAACCAGAACCCTGTATAAACCAGAACCCTGAATAAACCTGAATCCTGAATAAACCAGAACCCTGAATAAACCAAAACCCTGTATAAACCAGAACCCTGAATAAACCAGAATGCTGTATAAACCAAACTTTAAAAAAATCTCTATGTAGGAAATATGTGTTAACCTGTATAAACAGAACACCTGTCTATTGAGAACATGAAATTCGGTCCCAAAGAGGTTCGGTTTAGACAGTTTTTACTGTAAATGATTTTTGGGGATTTTGACTTTTAAATGGCATTGAGTGTAGGTGGCAGATGAAAGAGGGGCTGTTTAACAAGGGTACACTGTATTGTTACTCTCAGCCTATCACAATGTTGGATTTCACACTTGGTTCAATATGTCAAAAATGTTTTCTTATGTATGACAATTTCAGTAACTATAAATACATACTTCATTATGAAAGTCAAAGGTCAGTGCCCTTTCACCTTTGACTTTGGAGTTTTATGTTGGGTATTCTGACATTCGTTTGAAATGCTTTTAATAACTGTTTCAACATCTAGTGCATTAAATGGTAGATATTCTCATTTGATATATAGGGCCCGGGTGGCTCAATGAGTTAGGTAGTTGGATTACCTAACAACTCATACAATCATATCACCAATACGGCGTTCCTTTGCGTCCGGCTTTGTAAATTACAAAAAAGGGTGCACTCAATTCGCAGCAGCAAGTGATAAAGTTTACCAGTTGCTTGCCCATGGTTGGTGGTTCTCTCCGGGTACTCCGGCTTCCTCCACCACTAAAACTGGTCGCCATGATATAGCTTAAATATAATGGAAATATTGTTGAATGTATGTAATTTAAAACCCATAATCATAATTTAATTGTCTATGAATACAACCAGGTTTTACAGTGTGCCAGTGACAACATGGAAGAACCTGGTCAATGTGGTGCACCAGTAAGTGGGGCATGAGCCAATCATGGCATGCTGTAATTTTGTGTAGTCTTGACACATGTATATATCTGTATCCTCTTGCATGAATTATTTAGTATTAGTTAAGGCTGTTTTATTAATACATATATATTATCATTGATTTGTTTTTTGCAAATTGATTTCTTAGAGCAATATCACATATATTGACGCTTAAGATGCGATAAGAAGTCTATTTCGAACAAAATATATCAACGATAGTATGCTTATCGAGTATTTGTGATGTCAATATAGCGTTATGTTAAATATCAATATGTTTGTATCACGCTTTATGCTTGATAACAGATATCGTGTGTAAAGATCAAATTGAAAATTTGAAAATCATCGATAAGAAGAAATATTAGGTAAAATGGACATTGATTCAGATATCATTTGTTTTAAAAATAATAGTTGTAATGAAAACAGAAATATATTTTTCAGACGCTTTGGTAATCGTTAAGTTTTATTTACAATGGACTCGTCCAATGGAGAGACCAAGTTTAAACCAATATAAATATTTGATATGAATTGTATTTCTAAGAAAGTCTAACAATACTGGATACACTGTGTTTTGCTAATACAGTTTGTTCTGAAATATAAAATTTTAACATTTTTTGCATGAACAGTTATTTATATGCACATTTACTAACATGATGGTCGTCACTAGTGGAGCACCTGACTTCACCCTCGGTGTTTAGTGGGGTTCATGTTGCTCAATCTTTGGATTTCTCTGTAGTGTTTTGTTGGTCTTTTTGTCCTTTTTCTTTTGGCCATTGTGTTGTCTGTCCTCCTTGTATTTACCACTCTTGATTACCCCTCTGGTATCTTTTGGCCATTGTGTTGTCTGTCCTCCTTGTATTTACCACTCTTGATTACCCCTTTGGTATCTTTTGGCCATTGTGTTGTATGTCCTCCTTGTATTTACCACTCTTGATTACCCCTCTGGTATCTTTTGGCCATTGTGTTGTCTGTCCTCCTTGTATTTACCACTTCTGATTACCCTCTGGTATCTTTTGGCCATTGTGTTGTCTGTCCTCCTTGTATTTACCACTTCTGATTACCCTCTGGTATCTTTTGGCCATTGTGTTGTCTGTCCTCCTTGTATTTACCACTTCTGATTACCCCTCTGGTATCTTTTGGCCATTGTTAGCTCACCTGACCTGAAGGGTCATGTGAGCTATTGCTACCACTGGGAATCCGTCGTCCGTCGTCCGTCTGTCGTTAGCTTTTTGCATTTTAATCAACTCCTCTAAAACCACTGGGCCAATTTGAACTAAACTTAGGTGGAATGGTCCTTGGGTGGTCCCCTTTCAGAATTGTGTCCGACAATCCCCCCTGCCAACCAAGATGGCTGCCATTACTAAAAATAGAAATCCGGCAAAAAATCACTTAAAAATTATCTTATCTGAAACTGCTGGGCCAATTGGGCCCAAACTATGGTACAATGGTCTTCAGATGGTCCTATTTGAGAATTGTGTCCGACGACCCCGGCTGTCAACCAAGTTAGCCGCCGTTACTAAAAATAGAATATTTGGCAAAAAAATCACTTAAAAATTATCTCCTCTGAAAC
>MJUT01052809.1:31252-53755 GCA_002080005.1 Gigantidas platifrons | reverse complement strand
GTTAAAACTCCCGTTTTAAAAGGATATTATTATTTTTTATTAGTTCATAGCATAATATGTTTGTATGAATACAGATTCATTCAAACGATAGGTATCGTATATTTAACAAGGTGTGTTTCCGTAAGACCATCGGAATGAGGTAAACCCAGTATACATGCATACACATTGTCTATTATTCAACATAACTTATGTTCATTTACATCCATAAATACATGTATTATGTTCCGTGAAAGTGCTTGGCAATCCATTTGATGACAACTTTGGTCCATTTTTACTGAACCTCTTTTAAGAGGTCACTTTTGACATTCCCCATAAAAGACTGCTTAAAACAGGTTTGACTGCATGTATGATTTTCATATTTCAAATTGCAAAATAACTATGTTAATGGCTGTATGATGGCAAAAGCTTCCAATCAAAACAAAACAGAATTACAAGAATTATTTTTAATACTGAACATGGCATTTCTTTGTCATAATTTACAAAATAATAAATAACAAAAAAACAAAAAAAAAACAATAATAACATCATGTACAAATAACACAATATTTACAGTTGATCAGTGGAGGTAATAAGTGGCCTTGAGATGCCACCCGTCTACAGCTGTGAGCCGTTATCTAAGTGAAATAACACAACAAAGAGCAAGTTCTACACATTTTGTTGAGTACAAGTCTGTATTACAAATATACAGTGGTCAATATACTGAGTGAATTCATTATTATTCCAGGTAAGCCAATGATCATGGTTAACTCATATCAAGACAAGAAAATACAAAATTTAATAGTTTAGTTGGTTTATGGAGTTTAATGCCACTTTCAACAATATTTCAGTTATATCTTGGCGGTAAGTTTTATTGGTGGAGGAAACAGGAGTGCCAGGAGAAAACCACTGACCTGTCGCAAGTCACTGACAAACTTTATCACATAATGTTGTATAGAGTACACCTCGCCATGAACGGGATTCAAACTCGCTACTTTAGTGGTGATAGGCACTAATTGCACAGGTAGTTGTAAATCCAACTATCATACGATCACAACCACAATGGCTCTAAAATATTTAATGATTGATTGATTTATTGTGTTTAATGCCACAATTTAATGAATATTTGTCAACATATACAGGTACAGACTATGAGGTCATATACAGAATATTGGGGTACCACATAATTTACATGTTACTATAAAAAAACATACCAGACATCATATAATAAGAATTGTTTTTGTGATTTCAAAAGGGATCCACGAATTTGTGTATTCATGAGAATATAATTTCTCCTAAAACCACCCAAATCTAAATTTACAGACTAACCTTGTTGAGTCACAGTTGAATGGACCAAATAATTTACCTGAGCATGAGCAAATGCACAAATTTGTCTACTTTGAACTATCTAATGTTTTGAGTTATATGAGGTATGCAAAACTTATCATTTTTACAATGGACAATTTGTCTACTTTGAATTATCCAATGTTTTGTGTTATCTGAGGTATGCAATAGTTATCATTTCTACTATGGACAATTTGTCTACTTTGAATTACTTGAGTTATCTGAGGTGTGCAAACTTCTCATTTCTACAATGGACAATCTGTCTACTTTGAGTGATCCAATATTTTGAGTTATAAATCTGAGGTGTGCAAACTTATTTCTACAATGGACAATTTGTCTACTTTGAATTATCCAATGTTTTGAGTTATCTAAGGTGTGCAACTTATCGTTTCTACAATGGACAATTTGTCTACTTTGAATTATCCAATGCTTTGAGTTATCTGAGGTGTGCAAAACTTATCATTTCAACAATGGACAATTTGTCTACTTTGAATTATCCAATGTTTTGAGTTATCTGAGGTGTGGAAAAAAAACTTATCATTTCTACAATGGACAATTTGTCTACTTTGAATTATCCAATGTTTTGAGTTATCTGAGGTGTGCAAAACTTATAATTTTTACAATAGACAATTTGTCTACTTTGAATTATCCAATGTTTTGAGTTATCTAAGGTGTGCAAACTTATCATTTCTACAATGGACAATTTGTCTACTTTGAATTATTCAATGATTTGAGTATCTGAGGTGTGCAAAACTTATCATTTCTACAATGGACAATTTGTCTACTTTGAATTATCCAATGTTTTGAGTTATCCGAGGTGTGCAAAACTTATCATTTCTACAATGGACAATTTGTCTACTTTGAATTATCCAATGTGTTGAGTTATCTAAGGTGTGCAAACTTATCATTTCTACAATGGTCTGTAAAATCATCAAGAAAAGAACTTATCAAAAGTTAGAGATAACCAGTCTCTGCTGTAAGTAGCCCATGAACCTGTTATCAAGCTACTTGCTTCATACAAATATATTATCCCTGATTTCTATGTTTAACTATTACATTGTATTGACTTGGTCTGGGCAAATCCTCAATAAACATACTGTTGTTGATATGATCTGCTAATCTACTCCAAGTGAAGTATGTACAAATTATATTCTCCTTTGTTCATCTTTACCAGGTTAAGTATGTATTCAGTGTACAAATATGACTTTCCTTTGCTCATCTTTACCAGATTAAGTATGTATTCAGTGTACAAATATGACTTTCCTTTGTTCATCTTTACCAGATTAAGTATGTATTCAGTGTACAAATATGACTTTCCTTTGTTCATCTTTACCAGATTTAGTATGTATTCAGTGTACAAATATGACATTCCTTTGTTCATCTTTACCAGATTAAGTATGTATTCAGTGTACAAATATGACTTTCCTTTGTTCATCTTTACCAGATTAAGTATGTATTCAGTGTACAAATATGACTTTCCTTTGCTCATCTTTACCAGATTAAGTATGTATTCAGTGTACAAATATGATTGTCCTTTGGCTATCTATACCATGTTAAGTATGTATTCATTCCCAGGCTAGCCAGTAATACAGCTATATATAATATTTCTTTAATACCAATATGCTTCCTTATAAAACCTGAAAAAGTAAATACAATAAGTCAAAGCATTAACATATAAAGAAGTTCATGTGTGAATCAATAGCTTTGTTTGATGTAACTTGCATGAGATCATAAAGTAATCAGACACTACATAAGACAGACATAAAACTTTAATACCAGGGACCCAGTAGCCCAATAACACTCAAATTTAGTTTTTGAAAATGAATAAAAATTGAGTAAAATAGGTTTCATTCAAGCATTAAAGAGGGTTTAATTTGTTGAGACAAAAGAATCACAGTAATCTTCTAAATTTGCACTGACGAAACTACAAGTAGACATTTTATTACCAAATCTAAAAATATCAACAGATGCTTCCTGGACCATTTCCTTGTTGTTGGATTGTGTTAATTTTAATAAATTGTCATCCAAATTAAGTTATTTTCAAAGCTAAATAATCAACTTGTTAAGTTTCAAACATGGCACCGTGTTTAATGCCAAATTGCAGATCAAACGAGGGAAGAAAACAAACATTTTGAGGTAAATAAAAATATCTTGCTGATTTCAAGTGTGAAAACAAATAAAACACTGAATGTCAACTAATGTAATGATTTTTTGTGTGTTGATTTTTGGTGTTTAGTGTCACTTTCAGCAATATTTCAGCTATATCATGGCGACCCGTTTTAGTAGTGGAAGAAGCCGGAGTACCCGGAGAGAACCATCAACCATGGGCAAGCAACTGGTAAACTTTATCACTTGCGACTGGAAGTCTAGCGCACCCTTTTTTGTAATTTACAAAGTCGTATTGGTGATAGGCTTGTATGATGAGTTGCTAGGTAATCCAACTACCTAACTCACTGAGCCACACGGGCCCTACAACAATCTAACTCAATGAGCCACCCGGACCCTACAACAACCTAACTCATTGAGCCACACAGGCCCTTGTCAACTACCTAACTCACTGAGCCACACAGGCCCTTGTCAACTACCTAACTCACTGAGCCAACCGGGCCCTACAACTACCTAACTCACTGAGCCACACAGGCCCTTGTCAACTACCTAACCCACTAAGGCACCCAGGCCCTACAACTACCTAACTCACTGAGCCACACAGGCCCTACAACTACCTAACTCACTGAGCCACACAGGCCCTTGTCAACTACCTAACTCACTGAGCCACCCGGGCCCTACAACTACCTAACTCACTGAGCCACACAGGCCCTACAACTACCTAACTCACTGAGCCAGACAGGCCCTTGTCAACTACCTAACTCACTGACCCACCCAGGCTTCACAGTTTATTAAGCGTAAACTGACCCAAACCAGGTTATATCGTATAACCTGTTCAACAAATTCAAATATTCCTTAAATATCCTTTAAGGTAATAAAGTTTCACAAAATAATTTGATCGACAAAGAAAAAATGTAACCAACCCTGACATTTCTACTTGACAAAAAAAGCTGCTGATTGGATCAATTTTGATATTTCTACTTTACCTCTATCATCTTCCATATCAATTTTAGTTGTGCTGTCTACAGGGCAGACAGACGATTTAGACGATCCACTCTTCTCAGAAATATTGTCTGTATCATTGGAAGAGAACCGTGGAAAACTTGCTAGCTTATCTGATAATAAGCCATTGTTTGTAGATATGCTTGAACTGTTTTGGCTGATATCAGAGGAATATTTGGATGGAGTTTTCACCTGAGTAAAACTTGGAGATTCTGAAAAGCAAGTTCAGTTTTATTGAATTGTTTGTTTGTTTGATGGGGTTTAACACCACTTTCAACAATATTTCAGTTATATCATAGTGGCCAGTTTTATTGGTGGAGGAAACTGGAGTACCCGGAGAAAACCACAGACCTGTTGCAAGTCACTGACAAACTATATATCACATAATGTTGTACATCTTGCCCTGATCAAGATTCGAACTTACAACATCAGTGGTGATAGGCACTGATTGCAAAGGTAGTTGTAAATCCAATTACCATAAGATCATGGGCACGACGATCCCAGTATTATTAGAGGTTAAAATATATATGTAAATTGCTGAGAAAGAAAATTGTTGTTGTTACTTTTTATATTTTTACCAGCTGTCTCATACATTTCCAGTTCTATTACATTATTTTAGTACAGACATTTGGGGAAATCCATCACATTGTACCACTGTATAAAGATTACCAAACATTTATAGAGTTAGGGTTATGGTGTTTAATGCCACTTTTAACAATATTTCAGTTATATAGTGGCAATCAGTTTTATTGGTGGAGTACCAGAAGAAAACCACTAACCTGCAGCAAGTCACTGACAAACTTTATCACATAATGTTGTATCGAGTACACCTCACCATGACGACCAGGGTTCTAGCTGATACGACCAAGTTGACACATTTTACTTTTCTCCAAATATTTTGTTAAAAAGAGGGAACCATTTTCATCTCTCTATACACTGGGAATGTACATTAAATATAAACATCAATGTAACCAGCTGTTTTTAGTTTCTTAGCTTCAGAGTGTGTTTTTTGTCAGTTATATATTGTTTACTTACCTTCTCTTTGTTGTTTCTGATGTTGACTAAACTTCATTATATTGAGTTTAGCTGGTGATATCAATGGACGAGATGCTGATAATTGTTTAGGGAATGTAAACGTCTTCTCTGGACTTGTAAAACTAGAACTGAATACTCCTACAACAAAAAATACAATATTTATAGATTAATGCATGCCCCTTTCCATATCACGACTGTTATCATCCCGAGAGATCGATATCGACCCTCGAGGGATGATAACAGTCCTGATATGGAAAAAGACGTGCATTTATTAACTTCCCAAACAGACACAAACGACAATTGACAGTTGGGCGGAAGTGTCGTCATGGGGCTCATTAGAGGGATGATATCAAGATTTGTCCCAATATCTGCCCATGACACTTCCGGTGTTTACGTATGGGCAAAATTGATGTTATTACTTATAAATATGTAATAAACATGTATAATCATTAATGGCCATATTTATGTGTCTGTTCCAAGCCAATATCTGGATTTGTAACTCCATATGTATTGGTCTTTTTACTCTTCAGTGTTCAAAGATTGAATGTGAGGTGTAGTCGTTCATTCTGTTGATATTGGTGGAATTGTTGACCATCACTGTTTACACCGTCTTTTCATAATAGATTGCATTGCTTATATACAATGTACATACAAGTATATAAATTTCCTCTAAGACCACCATTTTTATGAGAGAGTTATGTTACTGGTGGTCTAAGCCACTTTCAACCAAATTTCAACTAGATCATGACATTTTGTTCTATTGGTCAAGGAAACACGAGTATCGGTATCTGGAAAATACTACTGACATGATGCAAGTCTCTCTCTCTCTCTCTCTCATATAAACTGTTGCAAAAGACCCCCCCCCTTTTCCTCTTCTATAAACACAAAATGAGAATCATACCTAGGACCACAGTATGTTTAAGAAGTAATGTCATTAAATTCTTCTAAGTGCAATAATTTATCATTCCAATCAATACTAACCAGGATTTGTCTGTCTTTTGTTGGTAGTACCTAGCGTAAACGCTTCCAACTCCGTCAAAGTGTCGTCAAGGCAACCTGAGACATGTGATTTTGATAATATTTTACTTTCTTTTTTTGTTGAGTTGAGTTGATGATTATGATTTTTCTGTCTGAAGGAAAACCTGAAAGAAAAAAAAAAAGTCACAACAAAGACAAACAAACAAACATAAAAATTGTGATAAAAAAAATATTTGAAGAAAACCTGAATTTCAGAAAAAAATATTTTTATAGGGACAATTTTGGAAGGTCATTCAGTTGTTGCAAACCAAACATTTTGAGGAATGGAGTGAGGAGTCAGATGAGCTTTTGGTAGATTGGTGTTTAACATCACCTATATCAATATTGTGGTAGGAACAAATTATAATATACAACTTTCCTCAACTAGCAGATCAATAAGTAATTATAAAGACATTTTTGTGTATAAAACAATCAGGTTATATGTACAAATAAATGAAACATCAAAAGGATAAAACAATATATTTAGAACATATGTTATCTATTTATATTTTAGATTGTAAATTAATTTACTGACAAAGGAACCTATCACAAAAAAACTTCAACATCTACAAACGTAGTCGGTTACACGAAATCGGTACCCTATCTTCTTTCAAAATATTAAGAAAATCCTTGAACACTTCTGTAATATGAGATACACAACTTAAAAATCTGGGTTTCAAAAATGCACTTAACTTTCCTATCATTGATGACTAAAGAACTTTACCTTCTAATTTTTATACAGTAAGGTATAATCTGACGTCTTACAGAATATGATGAACACACTAGATTGGCCACATTAACATAGAGATAGACTATTTGACTAGACCATTGACTACATATACACTGTAGAACTAATATCACTATCCATAGAGTTACACAGCCTAGGTCTACAGGATGTAACCTGAAAGTATACAGAGATTAACATAGAGTTACACAGCCTAGGTCTACAGGATGTAACCTGAAAGTATACAGAGATTAACATAGAGTTACACGGCCTAGGTCTACAGGATGTAACCTGAAAGTATACAGAGGTTAACATAGAGTTACACGGCCTAGGTCTACAGGATGTAACCTGAAAGTATAGAGATTAACATAGAGTTACACAGCCTAGGTCTACAGGATGTAACCTGAAAGTATACAGAGATTAACATAGAGTTACACAGCCTAGATCTACAGGATGTATTAAACCTGAAAGCATACAGAGATTAACATAGAGTTACACAGCCTAGATCTACAGGATGTATTAAACCTGAAAGTATACAGAGGTTAACATAGAGTTACACAGCCTAGATCTACAGGATGTAACCTGAAAGTATACAGAGATTAACATAGAGTTACACAGCCTAGGTCTACAGGATGTAACCTGAAAGTATACAGAGGTTAACATAGAGTTACACAGCCTAGGTCTACAGGATGTAACCTGAAAGTATACAGAGGTTAACATAGAGTTACACAGCCTGGGTCTACAGGATGTAACCTGAAAGTATAGAGATTAATAAATCAATCTTTCATTAAACAAACACAGGGGTCATGATCGTATTTTGGTTGCATTTACAACTACCTGTGCAATCACGGCCTATCACCACTAAAGTTGTAAGTTCGAATCCCATGTGCACTCAGGCGAGGTGTACTCAATACAACATTATGTGATAAAGTTTGTCAGTGACTTGCAGCAGGTCAGTGGTTTTCTTCGGTTTCCTCCACCAATAAAACTGACCGCCATGATATAACTGAAATATTGTTGATAGTGGCGTTAAACATCATACACCTAAACCATTAAACAAACACAAACATTTTACTTTCCATAATATTCATACACAATATAAAGGATGATGAGGGATTATGGGTAGTAAATTTTATGTTTTATCGGTGGAGGAAACTGGAGTACCTTAAGAAAATAACAGACTTGCCGCACATCACAGACACAGATAAACTTTATCACATAGTTGTATTGAGCACATCTCGCCAAGAGAGAGAATTAAACTCACGACAAAGTAATAGTCACTCTATTGCATAGATATATTTATTTTTAAGGTTCCTGTTTTGAGAAATAATCTACAAACCCTTTGTTACACCATCTTACATATGGGGGCAAGTTGCAATATTTACATTTTGGTACATGTATCTTTATTCAGTGTAAAGTATTAGGCCACCATACTCTATATAGCTACCAGATCAATTACATGTCAGACATGACAAGTTCACATCCCAGTTATAGTTCTTATATAACAGGTACCTTACCTAAAAACTTGCTTGGTGCCAAAATTATCTCATTTCAGGAGTCTATATGGTCCCAAAGCTTTCAAAACTAGTTGTATCTCAGACATGTTTTGAATATTACCCGCGCCCCCCTCCCAAAAAAAAATGTTTGAAAATGCAACATTTTTTTACTAAACAAATTTGTTTGGGGTCTACAGATGATGGTGGGGGGGACACTTTATTTTATTGTGGTCCTGGCATATTCCAACCTTTTTAAAATTGATGAATTAAATCAGTCAATGAAGGACACAATGAACAAATTTGTTCACATTTTTTAAATCATACTTACCTATATTTTTTAGATAAAATACATTTTGATGTTACAGTAGTCAATAATCCTATTATCTGAATAACTATGTGAACATCATTATCTATTAGTATCCATGGTAACTCTATATCACTTGGTAACCATGGCAACACTGTACCATCAAGATCTATAATGTTGTTATCCATTAGAACAAGAATACATCTAAATACCATGTAAAGAAGACAGGAAGTACCAATCAGCTGATATAAGACATACTTTCTGACTTTTCCCTATTAAAAAGAAAATAAAATAATTATACAGTCAAACATGTCCATGTGGTCACCTCTTTTAAGCAGTCACCTGTTTTTAAAGGTCACTTTTTACTTATACTGTTATAGAAAACTTCATATGAATTGAACCTCTTTTAAGACTCCTTTCTCTTTCTTCCAAAGATGAGGTCTTAACATAGGTTTGACTGTGTTTCTGTCTTAACATAGGTTTGACTGTGTTTCTGTCTTAACATAGGTTTGACTGTGTTTCTTTTACATGTAAATATCACATATGAGAGGCCATTGTGGCTGTGATAGTTTATTAGTTGGTTTTATATCTGCCTACTTTTATATGTACATATCACATATGAGAGGCCATTGTAGATGTGATAGTTTATTAGTTCGTTTTAAATCTGCCTACTTTTACATGTACATATCACATATGAGAGGCCATTGTGGCTGTGATAGTTTATTAGTTGGTTTTAAATCTGCCTACTTTTACATGTACATATCACATATGAGAGGCCATTGTGGCTGATAGTTTATTAGTTGGTTTTAGATCTGCCTACTTTTACATGTACATATCACATATGAGAGGCCATTGTAGATGTGATAGTTTATTAGTTGGTTTTAAATCTGCCTACTTTTACATGTACATATCACATGTGAGAGGCCATTGTAGATGTGATAGTTTATTAGTTGGTTTTAAATCTGCCTACTTTTACATGTACATATCACATATGAGAGGCCATTGTGGATGTGATAGTTTATTAGTTGGTTTTAAATCTGCCTACTTTTACATGTACATATCACATATGAGAGGCCATTGTAGATGTGATAGTTTATTAGTTGGTTTTAAATCTGCCTACTTTTACATGTACATATCACATATGAGATGCCATTGTGGATGTGATAGTTTATTAGTTGGTTTTAAATCTGTCTACTTTTACATGTACATATCACATATGAGAGGCCATTGTAGATGTGATAGTTTATTAGTTGGTTTTAAATCTGCCTACTTTTACATGTACATATCACATATGATAGGCCATTGTGGATGTGATAGTTTATTAGTTGGTTTTAAATCTGCCTACTTTTACATGTACATATCACATATGAGAGGTCATTGTGGACGTGATAGTTTATTAGTTGATTTTAAATCTGCCTACTTTTACATGTACATATCACATATGAGAGGTCATTGTGGACGTGATAGTTTATTAGTTGGTTTTAAATCTGCCTACTTTTACATGTACATATCACATGTGAGAGGCCATTGTGGCTGTGATAGTTTATTAGTTGGTTTTAAATCTGCCTATTTTCAGCTTAACCAGTTACTTCTTCATAAGATCATGTTTTGTATACATCAATAATCTAAGTTTGATTTTTGTAGTGCTAGCTCATTAAAACAAGTGTTGACGACTTGACATACATCACTCTAACAGATACATTATTCTGTTCCCGATGACAACAGTCTTTGCTCTAACAGATACATTATTCTGTTCCCGATGACAACAGTCTTTGCTCTAACAGCCACCAGATATTGCTATGACAGGTCACAGATATCATTATGTATTTCAAGGTTTGTGCTAGATTTACTCATAAAATTATATTTTAAGTAGGAACAACTGTGAAATTATTATTTTTCCATAAACAAAGTACAATTTAATAATGACCTAGATATATTGATTGGTTGGTTGGTTATTTGGTTTTTAATGCCACTTTCAACAATATTTCAGATATATCGTATCGGTCAGTTTTATTGGTGGAGGAAACTGGAAGACCCGGAGAAAACCATCAGTCACTGACAAACTTTATCACATAATGTTGTACACCTCGACCTGATCGAGATTCGAACTCACAGCATCAGTGGTGATAGGCACTGATTGCATAGGTAGTTGTAAATCCAACTACCATATGATCACTGCCATGACGGCTCCTAGAAATATTGATCTTTCCTCATATACTGACCCATTAACATTGGTTTGACGAAATATTTTGCAATATTTTGTGAAAAAACCAAAACCCTTCACATAAATGTCACCTGTATATAGCGGTCATTTTGTCAATCTCCCCCAGGTGACCACTATAGACAGGTTTGACTGTATATCAATATGAAACATTGTCCCTCAACCAATCTATATACTTTAGTCTATATTCTTTTCAATATACAGTCAAACCTGTCTATAGTGGTCACCTGGGGGAGATTGACAAAATGACCTTTATGTGAAGGGTTTTGATTTTTTGACAAAATATTGCACGTTAGTTGTAAATAAACATTTTTCATTACATCTTATGTTTTTAATAATGTTTTACTGGTTATTGTGTTCCTGTCGTAATTTTACTCTCGTGTACATTTATTGTTGATGAAATTATCTCAATATGATATGATTTGAATAAAACATACAAATAAATAAATAAAGATATTTAATAAACAAAAGTATACTAAACTGGAAGCATTGTTTTTCAAAATCGTAAATTTCCAGTAACACGAGGTTGAACTGGGAACGTTGTTTTCAAAATCGTAAAGAATCTCGCATTTTCTTTAAAGAATGTTCATTATCTGGGTATGACCAACACCCATCTCCTCGCCCACAGTCCGACAACTTTTCCCAACATCACAATGATTTATCGCTTTCACTTTGTTGTCAAATTTCAAAGCTTTCCTATTTACGGATGTTGATGATTTTGACATGATGTACTAGATACAAAATATTTTTGGTGAGTGAATTTCTATTCTTGTCGTAATGAATAAAAATCCCCAATACCGCCCGGGGATAAACTGTCCTTTATGTCATTTACGATTCACCAAACAAAATGTGTTTGTTTATTTAATTAATTAAATTAGTCAATATATTTTGTAACACCTCAGGATTTTTGGTACATTTGAGAAAAATACCGATCTTCCGAAATCACTTCCGGTATTATTTTTAAAATAAAATTGACCGTAATACATAGGGTTTTACACTGAAAATTACTTATAAATGGTGACCGCTGACCGCATTGAACAGGTGACCGCTATATCGAATTAAAATATATAGTAAAATGCAGAGGGAGAGCACAAAAGTGACCGTTATGAGCAGGTGACCATTATATAAAGGTGACCGTTACAGCAGGTTTGACTGGTATGTTTATATTTCTTTAACATTGTTTAATCCTAGATTTTCCTTTTTCAGATCTGGATGATTAGCATGTTTAGTGGTACCAGTCCGACAGAATTTAGGATTTTATCTTTAAATAAATGCTACAATTAAAAATAAAGCACCTTTTTAATGCCACCCCAAACTCCCTCTGCAGTTTTCAAGCTAGAAAGTCTTAAATTAGCAGTACGTTGGTAGAGATATGTAAGAGGTACATATTATCACGATTTTTATTTTCAACTATTTTTCACAATTGTAAAATATAATATTTCCTTTTCATCATATAGTTTAGGTCTCAAAAGACCTTAACTGGCAATATCAACTAAGTGGTCATTCAGCTTTAACCTTAACATCATAAATGTCTGTCACTGAATGACAATAGCACAATAGAAGTCTGTCAATTATTTATCATAGTCATATGACAATAGCAACATAGTGGTCTGTCAATAACTGACCATAGCACCAAAACAGTCTGTCAGTTGATGACAATAGCAACATATTGGTCTGTCAAATACTGACAATAGCAACAACCTTTTCTGTCAAAATTTTGATGTTAGCAACATGGGATTTACTCAAATTAACTTCACTCTGTAACCAAACCATTTCAGCAGGTCTTTACAAGTCATCATATTTCATGAACAAAAGAATTCTGTACAAGCCTTAGGTTTCCAGATTTTCTTATTTTCTTTGTTGCTATTGTCATAAAAAATCCATCAAAATTCAGTCAAAATTTTACAACAGCAACATCAATTTTTTAAACATTAATTTAATCGTTTATAAAAGGGCTCGTGTTTTAATTTTTTCATTTTGAGTCAGCTGAACTTCATATCTACAACATATATCAACAACATCTCTCAAAATAGTGTTTGAAAAATGACTTGTCACAGTTGGTAAGTGTACACTTTTCCCTGGAAGATGTCATATACATAACCTTTTTTCAACTTAAACAGATCCATCCATGTCACACAACATGTGACCTAATTAAAAAATCATCAATAAAAATCTGTATCTTTAATTAGATTGCTCTCAATAGCTTAAAATATTTGCAAACATTTTTTACGTAAACTAAAAATAGTACAATGTAATTATTTACAACATTAACATTACCACAGCTGTCTTTTCCTTGACAACATCATTACTGACACTGTCAGCAGGTACTTGTTGATCATGTGACATTAGTTTCCTTGACAACATGGCGTCCTGTTTCTGTAGTTCTTCTTGTACAGTAATCTGACAGTCCATACAGATGTCATACCAGTTATCTAAACGTTTTGAATGTATTTTTATTTCTTCATCGTAGTTGGCCTTAAAACAAATAAAAGAAATTATATTTAAAAAACATTCGAGAAAACCAACGGGGACAATCAAAAATAGATAATCCAGAGACACAGGTAACATTGGACACAACACACAGACAGAAGACACAAAAGATGAGCAGCAAAAAACGAGGTGAACTCAGGTGCTCGTGAAGGATAAGTAGTTCCTGTTTCACATGCTGTGTTACTCATATAGTGATATCGCTCAATACATCTTGATTTATATTATAATCATGGATTGGTAATGAAAAGTTCTAATAAATTGTCAATTGGTATCTACAATAATCTTGTATCGGATCGGTGGTTTTTTCCGGGTAGTCCGGTTTCCTCCATAAATAAAACTGACTTCCATGATATAACTGAAATATTTTTGAAAGTGACGTCAAACACCAGAAACCTACCCCTATTCTTCTATCGTTTGTATCTACACGACATAGAAATATTACCTCATTATTTGGACGGAAATCTGCTAGGAGTCGAGCCTTCAGATGGTGATTGTTATTACACCTATCACACAGCTGCTTATTGAAGCATAAAAACTCTGATGGCTGACATCCTATGTTATGGTTCAGTGAATTGTCATACTGGGCTGGTATTACTTTGTTATAATCTCCGTCCTGTAAAAACAGTAAAAAAATAATTATAAACGTGCCATGAAAAATCATACATGTACATGCATGTTAAATTAAGTTCCATCATGTTTCAGAAAGTCGGTCATATACAGAAGTCTTTGCCTTAAAGAGCAAACCCACTATTGTTTGTACACATCAGCTAGCGCATTGTATTGTGATGCTAAATCTCTGTGACGTCTTTATATATTCTCCGACGTCGGAAAAAAGACAACTCTGTTTATCAAAACAAGCAAAAACATATTTCAAAAAGGGCGTTTTACTCTGTGATGATGTCCGTGACATATATTTTTTTACATTTCATTCAAATGACATGTTTGTTTTTACTTCATATGGAATATGAAGAAAAAATCAACGATAGATTTTTTTAAATTTCAGATAAATTCGGAAAATGTCAAGACTTTTTTCCCGCGGGAAAGTGAAAATCGGCAAAAATGTACATGACCGAACGTATTATTAAATATGTTTTCAGCTTTGGCACACAAAGAAATATTCACCCCGAAAAATAAAATAAAAATTTAGAAGATATCGCGTATAAACAAAAAGTTGAACTGCTTTTTACCAGGACCAGTCGGTTTTCTTAATTTTGACAAATTCGCATATTTTGTGATACTATTGCAAGGAAATGAAGTCCGCTACCTATTTTTTTTTCCACCTAATTTCACCAAAGAGCCCATTTTATTTGTCTGTGCAAAATTTGAGCAAAGAATATACGATATTTTTAGTTAGTGTGTTTGTCTTTAATTTGTTTTCATCTACTTGCCTGGAGGGCCCATGTGGCTCAATGAGTTAGGTAGTTGGATTACCTAACAACTCATACAAGCCTATCAACAATACGGCGTGGGTTCGCGCCCATCTTTGTAAATTACAAAACAGGGTGCACTCGACTCACAAGTGATAAAGATTACCAGTTACTTGCCCATGGTAGGTGGCTCTCTCCGGGTACTCCGGCTTCTTCAACCACTAAAACTGGTTGCCATGATATAGCTGAAATATTGCTGAAAGTAGCACTAATCACCAAAAATCATCAAATCCTACTTGCCTGAAGCCAAATTTGGAAAAATTTTCTACTTATTCAAACAAATTCTTTCATAATTTTCACTTGTCTAAATCCAGTTTTACTTGTCCTGGGCTTTGGGTGAGTGGGTTAACATGAAGACTGATACAGTAGTCTCCCTTCTTGTAAGGCCACTCCCATCAAATTTCAGCTTCACTGAGAAAGTAAAATACTACTTAATTAATTGTCCCCTTTAATAGAGCCTTATCATGGGTTCAAACTGGTATTTTTTTGCTACTTCTCTGGAAAATATGCATCATTAAAGATTAAGAGAAAGTTAATTGGATCTGACAGGCCTCACCAACCCAATATACTCTATAAACTCGTATTTCATAACATGCATAAATAAATGTAAAAGACCATCAGTCATGATCGTATGGTAGTTGTATTTACAACTACCTATGTAATCAGTGCCTATCACCACTAAAGTTGTGAGTTCGAATCCCGGTAATGGCGAGGTGTACTTGATAGAACATTATGTGAAAAAGTTTGTCAGTGACTGGAGGCAGGTTGGTGGTTTTCTCTGGTTTCCTCCACCAACAAAACTGACTGCCATGATATGACTACAATATTGTTGACAGTGGTGTTAAACACCATAACCCTAACCCTTATATAACTGTATGACTGGTTGAGAATTTAACCTTCGTGAATCCATTATATTGTTCACACTTGGGGCAATCCCAGCAATTCTTGTTTCCAAATGGAACTGTTGACACTTCATTACAAAACCAGCATGTCACTCGTACAGGTAACTTTGGTCTGAAAATAAATGGACAGAATGACAATTAGTTCAATCACATTTACAAAATATTCAGTCAAGGAAATTAGGAATTTGAATCCACAGGACATTTGGTCCTGTGAACTGTGAGGAATTACAGGACCGACAATAATGATTGCATTAAACTTACAATCACAAACTGCAATATCTACAATTAGACAGTGGCGTAAAGGTTAGCGTGCGAGTGCTCATGGGTTCGTGCTCCGGTCGGGTCAGACCAAAGACTATAAAATTGGAATTTTTTGCTTCTCTGTTAAGTACAATGTACGCAGCATCAAGGAGAAAGAGCAAAGACTGGTTGGCTCTGAATCAGTATAATGTGTCCAAGTGGGATGATAATTTGACACTATGTCCATAAATATATTATTGTATCAGTGTTTTCCCTAAGAACAGGCAGCAGGCCAAATTGCCTGGTTCAAGCACTTTTTTGGTCGGTTCAAATCATAAATTTTATATAGAAATGTACTTGGAAATCCAAGTATGGCCTGTTCAAAGTTACATTTGACCTCTTACAATGAAAATTAGAGAAAACACTGTGTATACAGCATGATCATATTCATTAAAGTATATTTCCACTCTAAAATTACAAAACTATTTGTGACATTAAAAATTACTAAATGAAATATTCATTCTATCTAAACAAATGAATGCTTATTAAACAACATTATTAAGAATTAACTGGTAGAATGTGCTAAAGTGGGTCACTGTGAGGTCTTGAAGGATTATTCTAAACTGACACGTGGACGACCTGTGGACTCCTGTTAGGCAACTGTGAACGGGGTTGCAATGACAAAAAAATCTTTCAAATTTAATTGAAAGAGGCCTGTGCTTATGTTTCACTAATGACTTTCTATCATGCTGTTTAAAGACAAGAATTTACCCTTTGGGGCACCTCAAACGCTGGAATTTCGTATCTAATAAAAACAAAAATAAATAGAATAAAATAATAGCTCTATGCTACCAGAAAAAGTATAATCAGAAACCAGAATTTAGAATTACAAAAGAATATATATATAGCTCTTTTGGTCCATTGGCTTCGATGCACCAGTTGCAGACCATAACATTTTGTTCAACGTTGTGATGAAGCCGGGGTCGATCCTGCTTCCAAAAATCAATAAATTTACGTTCTCTGTCTTTTTCATACTATTTCTTCCGTTCTCTCGTCTCCTCTGGGGTTACTTTTCTCTTTAATGGCTTTCCTGGTATGGCTCCTGTCTTATACTGCAAGAAAGCCATGACTACCGTGTTTTGAAGTGATAAAATAATCCGAATTAACGACGATTGTTAATGAAGAAAACTCTAGAGAATAATATTTTTCCAAAATACCACGATCACTGTAGTCACACGAAATATTTTACAACAATAATTGTCGTAAATAGTTAGTGTCTTTGCCAAAACTCGTGATTATCAATTCAGGGGTGTGGAAATACTGAAATATTCTACTTGTCCCCGGGCAAGTTATCTGAAAAAAGTTACTTGTCCCGTTGTCCAGACAAAATCCTACTTGTCCTGGTTTTTTTGGGATTTTTTGTTTTTTATAAACATTTGATACTTGCAAACACAGTTGCTAACTAAAAATAAAGTAAATTGAACTTGTTTATATTTTCTATTACATCATTGCGTAAAATTTGAAATGTTAACACAAACATCCCTGTCCAAGTGATCACTGCCCAAATGAAGACCATTTTAAATTTGAATTTCAGATAGGAATGTGCAGTCGGTTGTTTTTAGATACAGAATAAGCTGTGTTGAAAAAAATTCTGATATCAATCAAGTTAATTTATTAACCTTGACAATGGCTTTATCCATCAAACCGTTTTAGTTGTGTCTCCATGGGCATGGGAAGATAAGTATCCATTCTGTCCACGATTTTGCAACAAAAAAACATTAATGATTTCCGGTCAGCAAAATCAAAATATTTCCTGTAGATATTGCAATATGAGACAATATCAGAATCCAGCAGTAGCCATGAGAAATCGGCTAGCCACTTTGACTGAACAGTCCGTTGCCGCTGTTGTGTGTTTTTCCACAAATTATGTGTCTTTTCCCGCTAGAGTTTACCGTTTGTTAACTTTCTCATTGTGAACAGAACCTTTCCAGCCTTTTTTTATTATTAAATATTTATCCATTGTAACGACTGCAACCCGATTTGTATTATACAATGTATGTTCACGGATGTTAGGCCCTGTTTTTTTACGAAAAGCCATGGACAAACAAGGGTCACATTCGGAATATCTATAAAAACCTGTTACACGATCCCGGTTTTCGTTAAGTAAATGCAGTACAATTATCATTGCAATCGGATCATAATACTCAACTTAGAACTTGTACAATTCTGGTCATTTTTAGCTGCTTTCAGAAAACCACTGACGCGATGGTTTCCAATAAAAAAAAAACACATAAAACATTTATATAACCACCAATATTTTACGATATAATATCATTTGAGAAATTGTATTTCCAGAATACTTTAATAAGAAATTATTTTTATTTGTTGATATTTACTTGTCCCCGGACAAGCTAGCCAGGAAAATCTACTTGTCCGGTAGGTTCTATGTACGAGTCGGGCGAGTCGGACATGGCAATTCCACACCCCTGCAATTACGATATGCATTATTTATTTTAGATTTTTCTTGATCTAAAAATAACAAATAAAAGAGAATTAGAAATATTTTTAAGTTGATTTTACAGAGAACCTCGATTTGTCTATTCTTAAAGGCAGCGGCTGACAAAACAATTTACCGGACAGCCAGACAGGCATCACTAACAATACAAACATTCATGATTGATAAATGAGACATACAAAAATGTACACACAAAAGAAAAAAAAAGACATGTACATGTACTTGCTAAATAGTTGATTGATTTATTGGTTGAGACAAATATTTTTTTCATATTATGTTCTTGGTTGGCTTCATGGTTTACAAAATTATCTTTCTTTGGTTTCTCAGTGGATTTGCCCTCTTGGCATATTTGACACATGAACGTCTTGCCATCGTCGCTTTGATTCGTTTTCAACCATTGAAATCGTATAAACCATTCTGATTTATTTTTCCTTTTTTGCCACTGTCATATTCCTTAGTAATTTTTTTTTTTTTTGGCTAGTGTCAATGGCAAATTTGACATAAATGTGAGCATAAATTTGTTCGGACATTTGGAATTAAAGTGTTAGCAAAGCTGGGGAAAAAAATACATGACTCCACTGGGAATCCACTGATCACAATATATACATTATGCAGTATTGTTGACATTGCAACCATCATGGCGTCAATTTCCTTTTGCCAGTGTGGCACCCGTCACATGTAGCAATTTGAATTTGTTACAAGCATTTTGTAGTATTTGGTGATGTAAGGATCATTTAGCGATAACACAGAGTAAAACAATATGCATAGAATCAAATGGTAATTTCGGTCATGTAGTAAAAGCCACAGGGGCCAGACGAGGTTTTTTAATGCACCTATACTATAGTATATAGGTGCATTAAAAAACTCGTCTGGCCCCTGTGGTAAAAGCACTGGAATAAGAAATGTATGTGTTGCAACCATGTCAGTATTAATATGCATTGATAGAAAAGACATTTGGATAGTAAAATTACATCGACTGGGGTATCAATTTACATTACCGACTCTCCCCCCCCCCCTCTTTTGTTCTGTCAATACAAACATGGTAGAACATTGGCCAGTACAAAATCTGGTAAAAGGGTTATGTCATCACCTGAATTTTACATATGCAATCAGCATTACAGTAAAAATAAGGCCTACAAAGCCTGAAACAAGGTAAGCCGTCTGATCCATGCCCGCCAAGAGTACACGGAAATGTCGAATTAATGGTAATACGTCGCACAAAGTCGGGTTTGATTGTACATTCCGAGTGTCAGTTGTGAGGGGATTGATTGATTGATTGATTGATTGATTGATTGATTGATTGATTGATTGATTGATTGATTGATTGATTGATTGATTGATTGATGTTTAACGTCCAGCGAGCAATTTTTCAGCTATATTCAGGACGAGAATAATTTAAACGCCACGGGACTCAAAACAAGGAAATGTGATGGGTAGGGACGGAGAATTTTTCCAGTGCAACAGGTCTCCTGGACCACTCATCATGAGCATAATGCTCATAATGAGCTGTTACACTGGGTTCTTTAACGTGCGAAGAAGATGGCAATCTCTCAACACGGGACCTCGGTTTTATTTACGTCTCATCCGAAGGACGGGTTGGTTGTCAATTTATACATCCCGCACAACCGACGGACGCCCCTTCAAGCCGAAGAAGCTCTCGGTCCCATTTCTATACCCCGGGGTTCCCGCGAGGTTGACCCCTTTTAGAGGAATAGTGCCTCTAGGACGGAGAAACCTGGTACCTATATATTCTACCCCGGTACACCATATGCAAGCTTTATTGAATTGAATAAAAACGGGTAACTCCAATCGCAGAAAACCTCCTGAAACGTCGAAAACATCGTAGAAATGACCGAAAGGCCCATTGCAAGTTGCGAAAACACCATCAAAATGAAAGATATGACATTGTTTCAGGGTAATATGATGGTTTTATTAATATTTAATAAGGAATGAGTGCAGTAGAACAAATTTATAACATCAATCGGCATTTTCATTGAAAAAAACAATGTATGACCGTGGCCAAAACAATAGGGTTTTGAAATTTGCATACATTATCAATGAAAAAAAATGAAGGACTTAGAATATTATGTTATGGCAACCCGAACAAATATATGATTTAAAATTTGCATAATATTATAAAAGAACAATTAACAATGAGAGACGTTGAATTATCATGAACGACCCTTAACAAATATAAGTTTTAAAATTTTCATAATATTAATGGGAGGGGGGGATAAATAATAAAGAAATTTTACAGCAGGATTAAGATGGAATAGAGTCAGCTTTTAATTATTATCTTTTAATAAGTAATATCTTATTGATAGGCAAAAAATAAATGATTAAAAAATAAATGATTTTGAATCATGATTCTTGACAGTCATCATACTGTAAAACCTGTCTAAACCATTCCCCTTTGGGACTGAAGAATTTGCTCAGTTTAGACAGGTGTTTGGTTTACACAGGTTCAAATTACATAGACATTTAGTAGATGGGACCGTAAAGTCTGTCTGGTTTAGGCAGGTTTTTTGTACACACAACGAAGAACAGCATTAAATACATTGTTCCTCAAAGAACAAACAATACACATGTACATACACACACAACAAAGAACAGATTTAAATACATTATTCCTCAAAGAATAAACAATACACATGTACATGTACACACAACAAAGAACAGATTTAAATACATTATTCCTCAAAGAACAAACAATACACATGTACATGTACACACAACAAAGAACAGATTTAAATACATTGTTCCTCAAAGAACAAACAATACACATGTACATGTACACACAACAAAGAACAGATTTAAATACATTATTCCTCAAAGAACAAACAATACACAAATCGTGGACAGTTAAAAACATCGCACACAAATATAGGTCACCGTGACTTACTATTTCAGCCTGAATGACTTCAACATTTTTGCATTAACATATGCGTTTAGGTCCAACGTAGACAAACTACTTGGTCCAGGTTGATGAAACTTCACATTTGAGTTTGTCGTGGACAGTTAAAAACACCGCACACAAATATAGGTCACCGTGGTCTACTATTTCTGCCTGAATGACTTCGACATTTTTACGTAATGTTTGCGTTTAGGTCCAATGTAGACAAACTACTTGGTCCAGGTTGATGAAACTCTCGCATGCGAGTTTGTCGTGGACAGTTAAAAACACTCCACACAAATATAGGTCACCATGATCTATTTCTGCCTGGATGACTTCGACATTTTTGCGTTAACGTTTGCGTTTAGGTCCAATGTAGACAAACTACTTGGTCCAGGTTGATGAAACTCTCGCATGCGAGTTTGTCGTGGACAGTTAAAAACACTCCACACAAATATAGGTAACCATGATCTACTATTTCTGCCTGGATGACTTCGACATTTTTGCGTTAACGTTTGCGTGTAGGTCCAATGTAGACAAACTACTTGGTCCAGGTTGATGAAACTTCTCATCTGAGTTTGTCGTGGACAGTTAAAAACACTCCACACAAATATAGGTCACCGTGACCTACTATTTCTGCCTGAATGACTTCGACATTTTTGTTAAGACCTGTTTTACTATTACATTTATATGTCCAGTTTGAATACCATTAAATGGTTTTCTTTTGGCTGAACTGAAGTATTGTTCTTAACCAAATTAAACACTAACCACATGGTTATGACATTCACATGTAACTATAGATTGCACAGGG
>MJUT01052807.1:739549-795209 GCA_002080005.1 Gigantidas platifrons | reverse complement strand
ATATGAAATATTGACGTCCACACTTGCCTTTTGGACAGCACATTTCTGTGTCCACACTTGTCCTCAGGCAACACTTGTTGTATTTAACATATATTGTATCACGATAATAGATTATTTGGATTAGAAATTTGAAATTAAATAAGGGGTGTAATTCATGCATGTCACATGCGTGCGTGTTTTGTGTATTCATGCATTGTATTTGTAAAGGATTGAACGACTAATTATTTTTTTTTATGATTGTAAATGTGCGATTTTGTGCCCTGTGATTAAGTCTAGAAAATTATGTTTGGATTTCCTTTCTTTATTAGTTTTTATTTTATTATAAAAAAAAACCAACAAACATGACAATAAGACCAAATACAAGTCTTACAACTTAGGGCATATTCTCCGTCCTTTATTGGTTGACAATGCTATATTGCCACTGGTGCTCCAATAAAGTATCTGAATCTGATGACACTTGATGACACTCTCGGTCTTTGCTTTTTATCTTACAAACAAGTTTTGAGTGTCCTTGTACACGTGTATGCATCGCACAATCAAATTAAAATTAGATCTTGTTTAGTTTTTACTGCGTAGCTGCGAAGCAAAAACAAATAAAATATGAGCAAGTTCGGAGATCTAATTTAAAATGGCACAGTGTGCACCGGTAAACTGTTCAAATTTATATAACGACTGACATTCTTATATCAGCTAAATCGTGAAATACAGAATAATATGATAGAAACGCCACTGGTCAACACCATGTTGAATGAATTGGTTGTTTTGAAATATAGTAAATATAGTTTTAGAAATTCTAATATTGTAGAGATACCTCAGGGTAAAGACTACTTACTACCTATGGTAAGAACCTTTAAATATACAGCTGCTGTTTTATGGAATGACCCATCTAAGAATTTTTAGAAAAATTGCCAAGTTTAACCAATTTAAAAACATTTTACAATCATGAATGTAAATGTAATGCTTGTAAACAGTTTTAATACCATCTATCAAGGACGTATATTATTAACGTCCTTGCATCTATATATCTTTTCAATTTTTAAATTTGTTAGCCGATAACACGCTGTTAGCTCATAACACCATTTTGTAGATTTGCATGCATGCTCTTGTTGTTTTTAACTATTCTTTATTTTCATGCTGTGTATATCGGTCAAAGACTTACTAAATTTTAGAGCTTCTGTTGTATTTGTTGTTTTTATCTTATCAGTGGTGAGGTGTGACATCTTGCTTTAGTTGTGGTATTCATGGAAACCTTTGAGGCACTCTCCTGTGTAAAAACAATAAAACTATACTATAATTCCCTGTCCCTGTTTAGTTTTATTTTGTGTTTCCACATTTCCGTCTGCCACGTACTAAAGGAAAGGTTGTTTTGCTAGTCAGTTACTTTTTGTAGCCTTAATTATTCGACTTAAAGTATATTTGTGTTTAGATGTCTCAACCGTATGTAATCTTCAATCGATTGATGGAATATTGTATAACAAAAGAAGAAGAAGAAGATAGCTACATATATAGAGTAAATCCGGCTATAATCGGCGGATATTCAGAGTTTTTTCCCGACCACATCACTCTTCTTCCTTTAGTTTAACTTAAGTTCAAACGACAATATGCGTCTACGATGCAATGCATGTAGGCTAGCTATTTATTGAATGGAACTTTATATTTTAGCTTTCCAGTTGTCATGCTGTTTTTAAAGAAATGCGATCGATGGCTACAAGGGTTTCCTTGATGGCCACATTTCAATTGATGTAGATACTGCTGACCGCGTAATGATAGTTTCTTCACTATATTCTATAATCCTCTGTTTTTTTTCAGAAAAAAAATAATCGTCTGCATCAATTTACCACTCTAGTTTATCTAACTTATTTTGGATTTGCATGTTGTGTACACAGGTACATGTGGATTAATCTCGTTGAGATTAGGATTCCAAAGAAATTTTTGTCTGTGTCTTCATCAATGAGATTACATGTGGACAGGACCCTATGATGCCCCCCCTTTTTTTTTTAACATCGATTTTTCATATAAACAACATTTTGCAACTTTCTATGTATCACTTTATGACATATATACAATAAATACAATCAAACAGTAGTTTCTATCCATGCCGGGTTTCTAACATAATATAAGATAGAAGGTAAGTCACTAAGAACTTACATGCGCACACACCCCTGAAGGACTTTTACTCAGAATTGAGTTAATCTTCAGAAACCATACAGATACAGATACAGATACTTCGATTTGTTTACATTGGGGTACCTGATGGCGATTCATCTTAAATTTAGTGAATTTAAAAGGCCTACCTGTCTGGAAATTGGCTTTTTCCATCTCTATATATATTTTTCTCCCTGAAACCACACATCAATATTTATTTACAGCAGCTGACAACTCTCTTTGAACACTTTTCCTTCGTGATTTGCGATTTCCAGACGACTTTTAAAGTTAAAGTTACGGAAGTGACGATATTAGCACCATCTGTGTGGTCATTTGATACGGTTAAACGCGAGAGTTCTGGGTAAAAAGTTCGGGAATATTTTGGTGCCAGATTTGATTTATCCGGATCTCTCGCATTTAACTGTATCAAATGACCACACAGATGGCGCTAATATCGTCACTTCCGTAGCTTTAACTTTAAATGTCGTCTGGAAATCGCAAATCGCGAGAGAAAAGTAATTCATAATTACATGGAAAAAAAAGCAATGTAATTTATTACTTTCAATTACATGTAATTGAAAATATGCTAAATTACACTGTATAACACATTACATTCAATTACTTTAAAATTTGTAATTAATTACAGCTAATTACAATTACATTTTTAATTACCCCAGGTCTGTTTTAAACGCTTATTACAAACTGAAAACAATCGAACATGATTGATTGGTCACAATGAGACTTGTCGAAAAATATTATATAGCAGTGTCTGGCTTTTATAAGATAAGATAAGAAAACTTTATTTTGATTCAGCACATAATAAAAGTATAAAACAGTACAACATAAGCTCTAAAGAGCTTTTGAGAGCTTTTGACCGAATAAACAACACAAGTCATATTCAAAGTTACAAACTAAAATAAGCTAAGACATGCAGGCATAAAAAGGAGGACTGTGTATAGATCTGAACAAGAACCCACACACAGATGCTCCAACATAAAGCAGCAGTTATACGCACGCTCTTGTTTGTCAACATATGTATGTGCTTGATTTTTCTTCCGTAAAAAAAATCGTATGTCTACAATAATGATGCACTAGATATCAAAATACTTTATTGAAATGAACCATACTTGGTAATTATCTGGGTCAATTATCTGGGTCGATTACCTTTATCGTCAGTGCATGAAAATGTCTGAAATTTCTGTTGTTGAAAATTGGGGGTAGGTCTATTCAATGCCACCAAAAACAACACCTGAATGCTGATCGATTTAATAAAATTAAGTACAGACAGGGGTTAGGTAATACACTTTCACCATGCAAAATATTAAGCATATATGTTTACAAATAATTCCACCATCAATTGAAAGAAGTCTTGGGTCTCACTGCTATACTGACAATAATGTCTGTCATGTCCTTCAAAACTGCCGTTATTCTATATTAACTACACACAGTACTGTCATAGACATTCAAATATAGCTTGATAAATCACTGTGATAGGTGTATCGCTCATTTTTGTGATATACATGTAGATATACCTTTTGTTCTGTTTGACATATATATATATAATATAGTTTCAAAATTTCTTTTGACAGAGTGTTACTTGCTATTGTAACATTTTATTTTATCTTCCATAATATTCTTTCCGGCGGATTATTTTTAATGTAAAATATTATCCTTGGACAATATTTCAATATTAAATTTCTTCCAATGCTATTATATATTTTCCAGATGAGGTGGAAGAAATTTAATATAGAAATATATCCGTGGATAACATTTTGGTCTTGTACATATATGTAACAATATCATTGTACTCATCTTCTTCCATTATTCAATATCGACCAATACCAATGAATCAAATTTTTAATATATTTAAACTTACATGACTCTATTGATTTTATACTGGGTCTGAATATTAATCAATCATTTAAATTGACAGGTGTTCTGGCTATAAAATATTTTCGGTATATATATTTACCTGTACATTTTATTTATAAAATATTTTCCGGATGGGTTAGGTGATTTATTAATCAGCGTAGGAAATAATATTACATACCTTAGTATAAAATATTATCCGGATTAGCTCATTTAATGGAACAGGTGATTTATCAATGAGCATCGGAAATAATATTATAGATGCATCTCGTGATTTAATAATCAGCATCGGACATAATATTACATACCTTAGTATCAAATATTATCCGGATTATCTCATTTGATGGTTCAGGTGATTTATCATTCAATTCAAATATTTTATTGAACAAAATGCATAAATTTAATTATACAATATCAAATGGGATTTATCATTAATCATCGGAAATAATATTATTGATCCATCTCATGATTTAATAATCAGCGTCGGATATAATATTATGTACCTGTTTATTGTACACTAGGATACTTTTTTATAGGAATGGAAAGTATTTTTATTATAAAATATTTACCGTAACAAAATTTAATATTAAATTCTTTCCACCAGATAAAATTACAACTGGAAAAAATGATGTCTTACACATCACCCAAGAAAGTAATTTAGTAGTTAGATTAAACAAAGCAAAAGATATATCAGTATAACTAAGAAAATCCTATATGTACAATTTGTACATTAAAATGCCAATTTTTACTTCAATTTTTCCATATACCGGGTACTAATAGGATACAGCTTAAGACCTTATTTATCCTTGTACAAGATAACAAGAGCTAACTCTATGTGGTCATAATTTGATAGAAATTATATGAAAATTAATACAACTATTATGCATTTAGCTAATTTGATTGATTGATTGATGTTTAACGTCCAGCGAGCAATTTTTCAGCTATATTCAGGACGAGAAAATGTTTACAATAAATCAATATGTAGGTTGAAAACGGTGGACAGATAGGCCAATGGGCAAAACAAAATTTAACGCCACGGGACTCGAAACAAGGAAAGGTGATGGGTAGGGACGAAGAATTTAGCCAGTGCAACAGGTCTCCTATGGACCACTCATCGTGAGCATAATGAGCTGTTACACTGGGTTCTTTAACGTGCGAAGAGGGTGGCAATCTCTCAACACGGGACCTCGGTTTTATTTACGTCTCATCCGAAGGACGGGTTGGTTGTGAATTTATACATCCCGTACAACCGACGGATTCCCCTTCAAGCCAAAGAAGCTCTCTGTCCCATTTCTATACCCCGGGGTTCCTACAGGGTTTAGCTAATTTGAAGCCAATTGTTATATAACCAGTGAGTAATTGCATGATTTTGGGAGTCCAGTTTCAGACGCAGATGCAGGACTTGAGTTAGAAGGGGCATGCATTTTGTAGAAATAGTCAAAGCGTTTAAAGTCCTGACTGTCCAGTGCAGCACCTGGTGGGTCAAAACCCCTTATTTGCTCATGAGAATAAGTAATTAGAATCTATTTAAATGGTTATAAAATAATTTGTATTGTCTAACTAACAACAAATGATTAGCAGTAGATTTTTTAGAGTCTGCTTTTTAGTTATAACTTCAATCAAAAAATGAAACAAAGTTGACTAGTTTCTATGTACATTTTGTATATTGGCATTGATTTATGAAATTTGAACTGAATATGCTGAAGTTTCAGCTTGAGCCAAAAACATTTGGACAAACTAGCCCGAACAGCATTTTAAAAGAATTTTTTGCTATTTATTAAGCAAATTTTCCTAGCCCGAACCAATTTTTACTTTACTGGGGCATAGGACTAAAAGTTTTTGGTGCAGACTGAAGTTTTACCCACTTAATTTGATGCCTTAGTATGAAATGTACTAATAGTAAATCTGCTCTAATCATATATTTTGTTTGATTGCAGGAAGATGAAAAATGAACAAGGGAATCGATTTACATGTTCTATTTGTACAACAAGATTTGATAGTAAAAATAGCTTGGCGATTCATCAACGGATACTACATACTTGTAGAGTGGTAATACGTGAGCAAATCTTCATATGTAGTGTTTGTAAACAGGGATTTTGTAGTAAAAATAATTTGAAGACACATGAAAGAAAACATGATATTGCAGTGGTTAATAAATCCTTTAGTCATTCAAAGTTCCAGAAAAAATTTGATCAAAGTCCAAGTGTGAAGGCTCAGAAAGGAAAACAAAATGCATGTTCTGTGTGTGACAAAAATTTTAAAAGAAATTCTGATTTGATAAAGCATTTTAGAATACATACTGGTGAGAAGCCATATAGCTGCTCAAAGTGTAACAAGTCATTTGCTCTCTGTAGTACTTTAAGAAAACATGAACGAACACATGATGCGAACAGACATAAACCTTTTACCTGCTCAGTATGTCAGAAAGGATTTAGTGAACAGGGTTCTTTAAAGGTACATGAATTAATACATACCGGAGAGAAACCATTTTCTTGTACAGTGTGTAAAAAAGAATTTAACTCGTATTCCAATTTGCATAGACATGAAAAAATACATACCAGTGAGCACCGCAGTAAATCTTTCGTCTGTTCTATTTGTCAAATGGGATTCTGTCAAATAGAAGTTTTAAAGAAGCATGAAAAAATACATTCTGATGACAAGCCTTTCTTTTGTACTGTATGTAGCCGGGGATTTAGAACAAATGAGGATTTTGAGACACATAAGATAGTACATACTGGTTCCAATCCCTATAAATGTTTGGTCTGCCAAAAAGGGTTCAGAATAAATTTACATTTGCAAATACATCAGCGAATGCACACGGGTGAAAAGCCCTTCACTTGTACTCTGTGTAACAAAGCATTCAGTACAAGTCATCATTTAAAGAGACATAAAGTTGTACACTCGGTTGAAAGACCTCATACTTGTTCCTTTTGTCAAAAATCTTTTGCCGATACTGGAGGTTTAAATATACACATCAAGCAAATACATAGTGAAATGAAAAAACGTTTTTCTTGTTTTATATGTAATAAAGCATTCAAGACAACAAGTGCTTTGAAGATACACGACAGAGTACATACAGGTGATAAACCATTTACCTGTCCAATTTGTAACAAATCATTCTCAGTAAAAGGAGCTTTGGTCAGACATGAGCGAGTACATTCTGGGGAAAAACCGTTTGCATGTTCAAGATGTGGGAAAGATTTCAGTTCAAAGAGTATATTGAAGACGCATGAAAAAAGACATAGTGGTGAAAAATCTTTCATATGCTCTGTTTGTGATAAAGGATTCTGTTCAAATGGTGAATTACAAGTACATGTTAAAAGACACAATGGTGAAAAACCATTTCATTGTTCTTTTTGTAACAAAGGATTTACTACAGTTGCGGATAAGAGAAGACATGAAAAAATACATGAATCTTTAGGAGATAGACCTTATACTTGTCCAATATGTCAAAAAGGTTTCAATCAAATTGGTTATTTAAGGAATCATAAAAAAACACACATTGATGATAAACCTCATATTTGTTCTTTGTGTAATAAAGGATTCAGACAAAAGAGTGGATTAGAAATACACAAAATGATTCATTCTGGTGAAAAACCATTTACTTGTTCTGTTTGTGGCCAGCGATGTCTTACAAAAGGCAATTTAGTGAAACATGAAATGAGACATTCTGGTATAAAACCCTTTTCTTGTTCGATGTGTGACAAAAGATTCTTTTCAACAGGAGATTTGAAAAGACATGTCAGAATACATACTGGTGACAAACCGTTCAGCTGTTCAATGTGTAGCAGAGAATTCAACTCTAGTTCTAACTTAAGGAAGCATGAAATCATACATAATGGTTACAAACCCCATAAATGTCCTAGGTGTAGCAAAGCATTTACTACAAGAAGTGAAATGAAGATCCACCAAAGAACTCATACGGGATACAAACCATTTACTTGTTTGGTTTGTAGACGAGGATTTAGTACTATTGGAACTTTAAAACTACACGAAGAAAAGCATGCCAAGGAAAACAAACTGTAATTACATTTGTACTTCAATATTGTTTGACATGCATGTATGCTATCAATCTCGTACACTCCTTGCACTCCATCATAGTCTTGAAACTTTCTAGACACTTCGGCACCGGGACAAATCGTCACCAGGACACTTCGGCACCTCAATTAGAAAAATCGGCACCTCAAAAAGACAAATCGGCACTTGTGTTTTTTTCTTTGATTTTACGTACAAAACTTCCAATAGCCTTGAATCATATTATTTGTCTTTTTGGTAATGTTATTGTTTGCTTTGTATAATATTTTGGTAAGAATTGTCATTTTGATGTTTTGTAATCCTTTTTTCTGTATTTTATCTTTTAATAATTGTGTTTAAGGATTATATACCCCTTTTTCACTCCAATGTTAATCCTACGGAAAACTTGTGGAAAATCCCCCGTTTAAATTACTGCACTGTTGTTTATGGAATTTACGCCAGGTATGACATTTATATAAAAAGTAAGTCATAGGAGTGCATGCATAAACACTTCATATAATAATCATATTTTTTGTCCTCAATTTTCGAAATGAAATTTAGAATAATAAAACCTTGGGACTTTCTGAAAATTTTCCATAGGTTTAACATTGGAATGAAAAAGGAATACTGTGATCACTGCTATTGATATTAATTAAGAGAGTTAATAATGGCTTTGATTGCATTTCACGTTTGTATGAAAGAAAATGTGGTGCCGATTTGTCCTGGTACCGATTTGTCTTGATACCGAACTGTCTTTGTCAATGGGTGCCGAAATGTCTTGGTGCCGAACTGTCTTGTTACCCTTAATCGGACATCCTGGCATTAGATAATTGACAGAGATCAGGTGAACTAAGTAGTTATCCTCAGGGCTTTCACTAGGGAGAAGTCGAAGACAACAGAGAGAAGTGGGAATACTTCTTGGAGAAATTGATGGTGATTAATGGAAACATTGTTTTGCGACATCTCTGAAGTTACCCTGCCCAAATTTAGTAAATAGTTTTAAAGCTGTCTGATCTGATTTGTTCTTATCCCTGTATTTCATTGGAAAATTTGAATTCTATTTTCATAAAATAAAAAAAAAACTGTCATAAAGAATTTGGAGAAAATGAAAACAGAGGTATAATTTAATGTTGGCAAGGAACAGAGGTTAATTTAATTACCATAAACTTAATTAAACATAATTAACTTCTGTTGATAGATATCAAATAATTTAATTTGTATTGAAGTCTATGCATAGTCCTGAGGATTATGCTTGTATTCACCTTTAAAACTTTTCTTCATATCGCAAGTCTGAACCGGTCCATATAATTACCCAATGCTACCCAAAGGGACCTAAAATGTACCCAAAGGGACCATAAAATATACTTTAATTGTCATTAGAATAAGAATGTGTAATTAATTTGTGTATTTGACATTAAATTTACTCTTTTCAGACGTGTATTTAATGACCTGAATCTTGACCTTCTAAAATGGATACATATTACTACTGAAAAAAATATAGTGAGATTTATATGAAATTGTATTTGTTATATTAGTAAATAAGTTTAATGTTTGATCATTTATTTATTTAAAGACAACAGTTACTGCGTGACAGCGCTTGGTATACGAAAGCTCGGCTTGGACTACAAAACCTGAGCGGAACTACGAAAAAGCCAATCATCGCCAATCATTGGTATGATCAAATATTGATTAATGTGTCGGTCAAAACCAAACCGTTGTTAAAAATTATTTAATTGTAAAAACAAAAAACTGAACTGCAATACAGACGTTGAGTGGAAATTCAATGTTTCTAAGAAGCTCTTCATCAAAGAAAGTAACGGAAATAAGGCGACAAAAATGACCGCTTGTATTTTGACAAACATAAAGTATGACTAAATTATATAATTTACAGGGTTTATTTGACATTTAAATTGTTATTTTGAATACCTATATGGTCCCTTTGGGTAATTATATGGACCCGTCTGAACGGAATAGCATCCAGACAATGTTAAATTCATATCTGTTCTGATTAATTACATTTCTGTTGTGATATTCTTGCAGGAAATTTTAATTATTTGAGAGTGTGGGATTGAGACATTGAAAGATAAATTAGGGAGTGCATAGACAGATAACTCTTTGTAAGGGATTAGAGGTGTGATATCTGTCAGGACGGAATAAATTTACTAGTAAATATATCTATAGTCCATGGACCATATTTAGTAGGAAGAATTAATCCATGGACTATTATTGTCTATTTCAAATAGGAAATTTTTTCCAAGGACCATTTAAACTAGAAAACAAAATGTAGCCATATTTTTACTAGAAATAATGGTCCATACAGACTTCTTAAATACCCTGGTACATGTACTTGGACCAGTTTTATTGCTTGTTACATGTAAATGTATGAATTTTAATTGTAAATCTAGTTCAATTGTTAAACATTGTTATTATTTCATTATAAGTAAGTAGGACATTTGGTCATCACCTATATATCTACATTCGTCATTGTCGTGATCGTATGATAGTTGGATTTACAACTACCTGTGCAATCAGTGCCTATCACCACTAAAGTTGTGACTTTGAACCCTGTCCATGACGAGATGTACTCGATGCAACATTATGTGATAAAGTTTGTCAGTGACTTGTGACAGGTCTGTGGCTTTCTCCGGGTCCTCCAGTTTCCTCCACCAATAAAACTGACCTCCACTATATAACTGAAATATTGTTGAAAGTGGCGTCAAACACGATAAATCATACATAAATCAACATCTATATTAGGTCATCACATGTATATCTGTATATTGACATTTAGATGAAGAATTATGAGGAGCATCTCTGCAGGCTTTTTTCATAAAGTTTATAAATAAGTGACACTGCTCCTTAAAAGAAATATACCATTTGTACATTTCAGACTTGAAATGATATGTTTTTACATATTTTATTAGGAGTTATTTCCCTTTAAGACAAGACAAAAAGTCCCATTTTTCATGCAAAGTTCAATGAAAATACATTGTAATATAATTATTTTTCCCCTTACAAAATGTATCTGTACAAAATTGTAATCTAACAACTTGTGAATTTTCTGTTTGCAATAAAATTATCCTCTCATTTTTTACAAGGTTAAGATATCTACAAATTGCAAGAAAATTATTTTTAAAAGGTCTAAGGAGTTTTTCGTCAACCAAGTGTTGAAAATTTGAAGACTATGCAAAGGATAATTACAGATACAAGGAGTTGTAGTCTTTACTTTTTAGCACAGTTGAGACATGCTGCGCTTGATGAAGCTCTTTATTTATTTTAAATTGTATTTGTATGAATTTTTTCCCCAATGAATTATTTGATAAATTCCTGTCTAAAGTGTTCTAACAGATTTGTTATAGCTTTTACATATATACCGGTATACCATTTCAGAGATATGAGAGGACCAATGGCGAACTTAATAAGTTCTGTTTTAATGAGTTAAAGTTTCACTTAAGAATTGAATGCATTCTTTTGAAGTTTCATTGGGGTATGAAAGCGTTGACCGAAGTACATTTTCAATGAAGCGCTTTCATACCCCAATGAAACTTCAAAAGAATGCATTCAATTCTTATAATTATATTTCAATCACACCAAAATTTAATATAGTTGAATTTTTCGTTGTGAATTTTATTTGTGTTAGGTTATTTGCTGTTGGAAATTACTATGCCATTGATTGTTTACATCTGAGGTCATCATGGAGGCACGTGCAAGTTCGGGTTTGAGTTTCATCGGGATATGAAACATCTCTTTTTAGCTCACCTGACCCAAAGGGTCATGTGAGCTTTTTTCATCACTTTGCGTCTGTCGTCGTCCGCGTCCGTAAACTTTTCATACTTTCTTCTTCTTCTTTGAAACCACTGAACTGATTTGGACCAAATTTGGCAGAAATGTTCATTGGGAGGTCCTCTACTAAATTTGTTATTTTTGTGCCGATCGCATATCCAAGATGGCCACCATGACTCGACTTAGTTTTAACATACAAAAATGTAGAACCCTATTGGAAAAATGTTTAAAAATTTTTTCCTCTGGAAACCAGTAAGTCAATTTAAAGCAAACGTGGCATGAATGGTCCTTAGGTGGTCAACTTTCAAAATAATGTCATGTGACCCCTACCTCCATCCAAGATGGCCGCCATCAGCGAACATAGTTTTAACATAGGACCCTATGGAAAAAATAAAAAAAAAAAAATTCCTCTGAAACCAGTAAGTCAATTTAAAGCAAACATGGCATGAATGGTCCTTAGGTGGTCAACTTTCAAAATAATGTCCTCCATCCAAGATGGCTGCCATCAGCAAACATAGTTTTAACATAGGACCCTATGGGAAAAATGTTTAAATTTTTTTTCCTCTGAAACCAGTAAGCCAATTTAAATCAAACATGGCATGAATGGTCCTTAGGTGGTAAACTTTTAAAATTATGTCCTGTGACCCCGACCTCCATCCAAGATGGTCACCATCAGCAGACAATTGGACTGTATGGGAATTTCATTGAAAAACCTTTTTGTGAGAAACTACTCAACAAATTGAATATTTTGCACTATATGAATGTTACTTGGATGGTTCTACACCTGATCTATTATTTTGGTGCAGATTGGAAATTCAAGGTGACCTCCATTGACGGATGAAGTTTAACATACCGGTAGGTCCTTTACCAGAGTTGTAATTTTGGTGCTGATCGGTAATTATAAATTAAACATGGCTGCCAGGGGTAGATAATGTTTTCTGATTCGTCAATCTTTAAAAATCTTCTGGTCAGAAACTACTGATTCAATTGAATTTGTTTTCTGGTGTGAATGATCTATGGATGGTCCTCTACCTAAATTGTAAATTTGGTTCCGATTGGAAATTCAAGATGGCCGCCATAGACGAACAAAGTTTAACATAGAAGCCTACAAGACCCAATGGGAATTTGTACTGAGTTGTTCTTCTCAGAAAGTACCAAGCCAGTTGACTTGATTTGTTCTATGCTGCTCCTATCTGCAAACAGAAAGACTTGAAAAATATGCTTGTTGATAACCTTCTTCAAGAATTAAAACTTAAGCAGTCTAATATACTTACCATGGGAGATTTTAATTTTGACTTTAGGTTTTCAGAATTTATGGAGCACACATTCAATAGTAAGCAAATTGTTTCTTCCGTTTTGATACGTTTCCTATGTAAGACAAGCCATAAAGACAGTTGCGCGTGACCTTGTCTTACATGGCATTGTCAGCCAATCAAATCGGCCGAGTATAATCAGTAGTCCGCTTCTACCCCGGGCTGCTGTAGTAAGATAAATTGTCGTCTTAGTACATCTAAAAAAGCTTCAAATATCAATTTTACCTGAATTTTAATTGATTTCCCCTAATAGATTTAATGCGGTTTTAAATAAGTGTGTATTTACTGCATTGCACGTGGTGTTGTAATATTTTGTGTAGTAAACATGACATTGACATGCGGTTGAATGAATGAAATCGACATGCTTTGTTTTTAAGTTGAAACGGAAGAAACAGGTACTTGCACTCGTCCTTGTTGAAGATCTGGGATTTCTTCCTCTCGCGAGAGAAATTCAGCGTCTTTCCACTCGCTCCACTCGTGAAAAGACGGAATTTCTTGCACTTGTGGAAGAAATCCCAGATCTTCAATAGGGACTCGTGTAAGAACCTATTAGTCTTAAGTCGCAAGAAAATATGAATCTTTGTTAGACTTCACGTTCCTAAGGATTTACCCTGCCAATTATTACCAGGTGAGCGATGACAGGCTCTCCAGAGCCTCTAGTTTAATCATGTGACCACTTCATAACCAATCATATTGTAACATTTCAATGAAAAACGGAAGTAATGTAATTATATGCATATAATATATTATACAATTCCTTTTGTAGAAGTGAATGTGAGTTTTTATTGACCTGTAAAATAATACTGACCGAAGCCTAAGGCTGAGGTCAATATTGGTTTTGCAGGTCAATAAAAACTCATATTCACTGATGCGAAAGTCTGTAATTGTTTTATTACATACTATAATGTTTTATGACCTCAATGGCTCAATGGCGTCAACAAATTAATATTACTTCCAGCAGGTAAATACCGGTACCATAATTTATTGACTTTACTTAGATAACCAATGTACAGATATTTCTAGTCATAATGTATTATGTAATAATATTTTTTATTCATCTTTTTATTAATATTAATTATGTCTCCCCTTCGAACGAAGGGAGAAATATTGTTTTAGTCTGATTTTTCTTCTGCTTCCGCTTCTTCTCAGCGAAGCTTGTCCGGACCATAACTTTTTTGTCTTTCCAAATACTCATAGGTCAATTATATTTGATATGTGGGTGCATTACCATAAGTTGGTGAGTCACATACCGTAATGACTTTTGTGGGACCTTGACCTTTGACCTCAAGGTCAGATAATATTTTTTTTAATAGTATTTTATTGTCCGGGCCATAACATTTTTGTCTTTCGAGATACATGTAGGTCAATGATATTTGGTATGTGGGTGCATGACCATAAGATAGTGTGTCATGTACCATAATGACCTTTGTGGGACCTTGACCTTTGACCTCAAGGTCAAATAATTGTTTTTTAAATAGTATCATTCAACTCATAATGTGTAACTTATTGTTGTACAGATGGCCGCATTAAGGGGAGACATAAGTTTTAGGTATCTAAAACAGTTCTTCCTAGTTATTTATATTTTATAACTGTTTTAAATGAGTTGATATTGAATAGTCGAACATTGTTTTGTCAGAGTCTGATCATTGTGATATACCAGAGTACCTGTATTGGTGTTAATTATGTTAAATTAAGCTAAAACATTTTTAGTTGGGAATCACCAAAGTTTTCAAATATTATCTCCTTACAATGGTGCATGGGAGCATGAACTCACCAAAATTTTTAGAAATGTTTTCTGGGCTCATCAAATTAAATTGCTACAAGTATTCTTGAAGAATTTCAATTTAATAGATTACATTGTATAAGTTTAATAGATTACATTGTATAAATTTAATAGATTACATTGTATAAGTTTAATAGATTACATTGTATAAGGGCTAAAACAACAGTGTGTACCATATTTGATTTTAAGATTTTAAGTTGATGTTCAGGCAACACTTATGTCTACATATATCTTTTACCAGATATGGCTTTAGATGTTGCTTCATCCAATTTATACTTTGGTTTTCTTTTTATGCATGAATGATGTTTAATAAGATAAAACAAACAATTCTATTGCTAGTCATTTACATTCACATATTATATACATATATAAAGTCTCTTGCCGAATTTTACCCCCAAAAAATACTCTATTCCATTCTCCAGACGTATCATCTGTCTGAGTGGAAATATATTTACACCCCCATTGCCCATGCTGCTTTGTTAACATTTGACACAACTTGACCTTGCATTCAGGTGAACTTGAGATTAACCAATGAAAGTACAGCATAGATTTTGACAGAACTGATTCGGTTACAAGCAGTAAAGGAAAAGCCAAGAGAATACAAAATTTCACTTGGACGTTTTAAAGATGCAGATTAATTTGTGCCAAATGTCAATTTTGAGTATAACATATTAAAATAATGATTTAAATCTAACAGTCCGAGTGATGAATTTCATTTAGAAAATCATTGTTATTCATGTTTTTTGTGTGTCTGTACATGGTTTTAGTTCAACAACCTTCATGTTTATTTTGTTTTAAAATATCAGAATATATATATATATATATATATATATTATTATTGACAGGCTTTTTATTTCAAACTATTCACATTCCATATATTCAAGTTATAAATCATTTTTTATAAAAAATAAAATATTTTTTATTATTACTATACTTTTCTTTATGTATTCTTAATAAGTCGGTTCCGGGATACTGGTATTCAGATAATACCGTCATGTGACTTCCATCACCACGTGACTAAAATCTAGGCATCTTGTGTTCAAAATGGCCTGTGGTCTTTCAACTTTATCGGAAATGGGATAAATTTTACATATTTTTCCAGATTGGGTTTCTTCCTGCTGTCAGATGTACACCCCGGAACCACGCACCAATATTTGCTGGATGACTTTTGAGATAGTTTTCCTCGATTCGTTTCTACCTGCAGTGTCTACTGCTAAAAATGCCTAGATTTTTTATGAAGTCACGTGATCGGCGGTACGAATTCTTCCTCCAAGTTAGGAGAACGTCTTATCACGGAATCGTCGTATTGGTGGCATGAATTCTATAGACATTCATAACACACATTAATATTTAGACATTCCCATCAGCTATCATGATTATAAATATTCCCATAGGAAAATCACCATTCTAGACATTCCCAACAGAAACCATCATCTAGACATTCCAATCAGGCACTGACATTTAGACGTTTTTATGATCAGATATAAACATCTAGACATTCAAATCAGAATTCAACCTTAGATATACCAATTAGAAACCATCATCTAGACATACCCTCCAGGGACCATCATCTAGACTGGGACAGTGGGACACATGGCATAGACATCTAGATATTCACATCCCTTGTGACATCAACATCTAGACATTTCCATCAGACATGAATATTTAGACATTCCCATCAGATTTCAACTTCTAAACATTACCATCAGACATTTAGACAATATAGGTATGGTGTCTTTTTATATGAGATTTATTTGGATGAGGCTAAGAAACAGGGGTACTGCGAGGCTCTGCCGAGCAGTCCCCCTGCTTCGTGCCGAATACAAATAAATCTCATATAAAAAGACACCAAACCTATATTGTCTTTATACTGCAATACTATATTTTTTTCTCACTGTTTTCTATATAAAAAAAATAATTAAAATTTGTATTCCCCGTCATGGGCCCCATTTAAAAAATGCTTTATACAGGACATTGTCCAGAATAAAGCAAAAGTTCCAAAAAGGGACGTGGCCTAAATGCTTTATACAGGACATTGTCCAGTATAAAGCAAAACTTTATATGACCCCCTTTATCAATGCTGTAAAGTTACCAATTGCAGTATAATAATAATTATCAAGACATTTCAATAAGACATTAATATATAAATATTCCCATTAGATGTCAACGTCCAAACATTCCAATCAGATATAAATATGTATACATTCCCATCAAGTAGCAGTATATAGACATTCTAATTGGGAATCAACATTCCAATCAAATATCAACATCTATACTTCCCATTCTGATAACATCAACATCTAAATATTCCCATCAAGCATTAACTTCTAGACATTACAATGCCTGATGACAACATCTAAACATTCCAATCAGATATAAATATATATACATTCCCGTTATATATCAACATCTAGACATTACAATGTCTGGTGACATCAATATCTACACATTTCCATCAGGCATCAACATCTAAACATTCCAGTCAAACATCAATATCTACACATTTCAAAATCAACATTCCAATAAGATATCTATGTCCAGGTTAAACCAAAGAATATACAATTTTGCTGCTTCTCTTCTAAGTGGAGAAAGAAGAAGATCTACAGGAAATGACAAACCAGCTACAAGTCACTGACAAACTTCTAGTCCTCCAAATGTGTATTCATTTTAGCCCAAAGGTTTAAGATTGAAATGTGAAAAGCTTACAGACAGGCATAGCAGATGGGTGAAAGGTGGCCACAATAGCTCAAAGCAGCCCTTCAAGTAAAAGTGGTTTCTTTCTTGAAACATTCTAATATCCACTAGATCTCAGCAACAGATCTTTGTATTGTTATCATCTCATTTTGTTACTCATGTTGACATGCTGAAGCCACATCATGCTCCAGAACAGCTCACACCTATATCTGACCTGATTGAACACAATCTATGTATGGATAACCAGGAGAGCATTACAGACCCAGGTGTATCAATTTTGGCTGGCTGGAGTTAAGACTAATTATGGACCATTATTCATCACCGAGATATAGGGTCATGCCTCTAGTTCATGGCAAGATACATCCAATAGTGATAAATTGCTTTGAGAAAGTTTAGTTGGTTCTTACTGGCATAGTGTGGTTTATTCAGACCATACTGATTTCATCCACAGCCAGCCAAAATTGATACTGGTTGATTTTTTTTGCATAGCCAGAAACTGTCTTTAGTGGCATTAAACAATATTTGATTTGCCTCTATTATAAGTTGATATACTAAAGATATTTATTATAAATATGCTATTCTATTGGTTTAGATCATGTCGGGTGACTTTTGCTTAAATCTGATATTGTTTGATTAAAATTTTATTGACTTGGTTTCACTTTCATTCTAGCATTATTAAGATAGTTTTTTGTGTTGATTAATATTAATATTGACTCTTATTTACTTACATTTATTGGTTATGTCATAAAACATTTAGTCTTTGTATCGGTCAATATGTTTTTTTTTTAACCATAATTCAATCAATATTCACCTTGGCCTTTGGCCTGGTTCAATATTGATTTCTTAGGTACATAAAAACTCATATCGACCTCTATTAAAAACTAACAGTTTATAATTGTATATTTGATGAGTGAATTATTATATTTTATCGCCAATGTAAGAATTTTTTCAGCTATATAATAGCAAGAACAGGCAACATTTTGATGAGATGATGATAATGTCTGCTTTGTACTAGACCAACTTGCTTAGTTGGATTTTTATAGTGTAGGTCATTGAAACAACAATTTGCCGGTAGACATGTCTCTCCACTCCGACACATTATCTTGATTCCTAGCCAACCAGTCTTTGTTACTCTTAGTTGGATTTTTATAGTGCTAGGTCATCGAAGCAACAATTTGCCGGTAGACATGTTTCTCCACTCCGACACATTATCCTGATTCCTAGCCAACCAGTCTTTGTTACACCTTAATGCTGCATGCGTAGCAGAGAAGCAGCAAATACCAATTTTATAGTCTTCTTTGGTTTGACCCGACGAGAGCTTTAACTCACAATTTACGGCACTCGAGGCGAGCACTTTAACCATTACACCACCAATGCGGTCATATCAAATAATGGTTTGGTTTATGGTGTTTAACGCTGCTTACAACAATATTTCAGCTATATCGTGGACGTCAGTTTTATTGGTGGAGGAAACCGGAGTACCCAGAGAAAATCACAGACCTGTCGAAAGTCATTGACAAATTTTATCACAATGTTGTATTGAACGCATCTCCCCATGAACGGGATTCAAACTCACAACTTTAGTGGGTGATAAGCACTGATTGCACAGGTAGTTGTAAATCCAACTACATTATGACCAGGACTGCCCCTATATTAAATAATGAGTAATATAAATAATAACAAATAATAAAACAACAGTTGTGATTTATTGTTTAACAATGAAATGATTACATCAGATTGTCCATCTTATCACAGACCACAATCGGTTCTCCTTAATAAAAAAAAACATACTTAAAAATCAAGTCGTCCTGTAAAGTTTTACAGTGTCTCCAGTCTGATAATATTTCCCCCTAAATTTCTAAAAAAATAAAAAATTAATTCCATGAAACCATTATTTATGTAATATTTTTTGCAACTGAACCTTGTTGATGTTAATTAAATTATTAATGTAGAATAATCTTAGTGATCATCTAGTCTGTATTGATAGGATTATGGATTATGGTGTTTAACACCACTTTCAATAATAATTCAGTTATATTGTGGTGGTCAGTTTTATTGGTGAAGGAAACCGAAGCATCCAGAGAAGACCACCGACCTGCTACAAGTCACTGACAAACTTTATCACATAATGTTGTATCAGTACACCTCGCAATGAACAGGGTTTGAACTCACAACTTTAGTAGTAATTAAAAATATACCATATTGAATGGTTATATATTATATTGTTATTGAGAATCTGTTTATTATATTTCTAGTTTATTGGATGAACTTTTATTTTAAAAATTGTTTCTTTTTCTAAAATATTTATTCATGTTACATTTGTATTTCAAATTTCTTCAAAATGTCTTCCATTTCGTCGACAAATAACCAAAAAAAAAACCATGTGTACCTACATAAAATATTAGCAACATTACAGTCAATACTATGTATGAAAACTGAATGAAACTTATAGTTTGACTTGAATGGAATTATCTACCCTACATCAATAATGGAGTTATCTACCCTACATCAATAATACATCTACAGTGAAACATGTCTAAATCAAAACTCTTTGGAGACCAAGTTTTGTGCTTGTGAATAGACAGGTGTTCAGTTTATACAGGTTAAATTAACAAAGATTTCCTACATTGGACTTTATTTAACTTAAGCTTAAACAGGATTCTGTTTTATTCAGGGTTCGGTTTTAGACTAGTTTCACTGTATGATGCTGACTTGGAGCTTTAATTGTTACATCAACAAGGTTCTATTAAAAATCCATTCTGACATAAAACATTGCAATTAATATATGACTTTATTTAGCTTCTGAATTATTATTTTTTTTAACAAAAATGTATTATGCAAATTGGCAAATATGTGGCACTACATCTATATTAGTAAGTGTGAACACAAGTTATTCTATGAAAAAGTAGAAAAAACTGACAAATAATTATTTCTGGGTTAGAAAAAAATTATATCACAGCTCAAAAATTTCATAACATCTTTTATTATAATATTGCATTATTTAAAAGCTGTGATTTGTAAAACATCTATAACCTGGGTCTATATTTATCAACATTAGATTACTGTACTGAAAATAGGTAATAAAATCCAGCATATAAAAGCTAGTTTTTGATTGGAAATTTGGCCAATCAAAATTGAGCCTTCATTCCCACTTCAGTTAAAAGCATTGTTGAAATAAACAACAATAAAAAATGGCTCTTGATTTGCTATTTTTAAAAAGAATTTAAAGAAATTTTGGGGCAGTTAGGGTATGGTGTTTAACACCACTTTCAACAATATTTCAGTTATATCATGGTGGTCAGTTTCATTGGTGGAGGAAACTGGAATAACTGGAGAAAACCACTGACCTGTCACAAGTCACTGACAAACTTTATCACATAATGTTGCACACCTCGCCATGAGTGGGATTCGTACTCACACCGTTAGTGGTGATAGGCACTGATTGCATAGGTAGTTGTAAATCTAACTAACATGCGATTACGATCATGACCATGATAGCCCCTAAGAATTGTGGAGAATGTTGAATCAGAAAACACTTAGAAAGCCACAGTTATTGCAGCTTAATAAATGATATATTTTAATGGAATTTCATGAGTATTTTATTTCTGTTAAAAATATGAATGGTGTCATGGATTTACAAATCGCAATTTTAAATAATATGATATTAAAATAAAAACAATTTTAACCTTTTGACCTTGGTCAATCCCAATTTTATTGACCTTGGTCATGAAATTATATCAACCTCAGACTTCGTCCTCTGTCGATGTAAATGTATTTTCACCAGGCCTATAAAAAATGTATTGACCTAATAAAAAGGCAATTATTGTAAAATATGAAAAAAAATGAAATTAAATACATAAATCAAAATACTGAACATATATCTTTCGTTTACATGACATACATAAATGTATCTTGTATATATAAGGTAAGTAAACCACAATTTCACTGAAGAATGTTGACTTTACCTCAATACATTACCACAGAACTAACTTGTCCCTTACAAAATGTGATTGATAATCTTTGGAACAAGTTATGAAAGAGATGTGTACATCAACATTAATAAACAAAAATCAATAACAATTAAATACATTTTGGATTTCACATTTTACAAAAAAATTCCCCAGGATTTTTGTTGTTTTGTCAAAAATATCAGTCATTTCTCAAGACTATGTAAAAAGCTGTGTTGTATGTACATATATTGAGTATTGTTAACAATTTGTTTTGCAATATTTGCACAGATCTTTTTCTGATATAATTTTGTAACTTCTGGACAGATTTTTAGTGATATTTTTGCAACTTTTGCACAAATTGTTAGTGATCTATTTCTTGTAACTTTTGCACAAATTTGAGTGAAACATGTATCTTTTTGTAAATTTTACACAGATTTTTAGTGATTTCTTCATTACTGATAAGTCTGATGTCAACAAAAATGTTGATGGAATTTAGTATATTCCACAATTATCTGTTACATTTAAATATAGAAAACACTTGTGAATAGCAGATAGCTCATAAACCTTATACAGGTTTACACAATTATCTTTTATCTTTTTGCAATAAAATTTTCATGCAATAAAAAATGATTTTTTTTTTTATTATGGTTGAAATTAAAATTTCCTACCATATTTTCTATTCAATGGGATAAAATGAACCGATGATGCTATTATCATGAGAATTTTAATATCTGAAGTTTGCATACTTCACTCTGAGGTCAATATACCAGTAATTGTTTGGACAAATTTATATAATCAAAACGTCCGTAAAAAAAATTGTTTTTCCATTAATTTAAATATTTAAATAATAGATAATTTTCCATTTATTTCCTGGGAATTTTTTGCTGTTGGTCAAATCCACAATTTTCAATCTTTATCACACTTCAACAGTACATACTAACAAATCAATTAGCTTATAGAAAAAAAACCACAGTTAAAATTATTAATATTCGGACGGATATATACAAAATTCAGTAACAAATAAAAATGGACGGCAACCTTCAAATTGTCAACACCTATTATCCAAGATAAAGAATGGAAATATAAGTGAATTATCTCCCTTAATCAAATTGGGTATAACTAATTCACAAAGGGAGAGAATACATTTTTTCCAAGTGAATTATCTCCCTTACCAAAATTAAGTACAATTTACTTGCAAAGGGAGATAACACATTTTATGTTCAAAATAATTATCTCCCTTAACTAAATTGAGTATAACTTACTTACAATGGGAGATAACTCACAAACGTCTTCCAATATAATGATTTAAAAATAAACAAACATTAATACTACTTGTAAACAACCATTAAAAATAAATAGAACTAAAAATAGCTATAACTGACTAGTGGTAGAGGCCAGCTCATTTGAGTTAACAGTAACTACAAAAATACCCTAATGACTATCTAAATGTTGGAACTCATGGTGGAAATCATTTTATTTTCTTGAGAAAAATTCTTGCTATATCAGCAATAATTTAACTCTCTGTAAATAAGCCATTTGTGAACAAAACCATGACAATTTAATTATCTCTAATTATGCTAAGTAAAATCCTTGTTTAGAGATAATTTTCACTGTGTGTGTATATGAACTAGAAAGATAATTTCCATATTACAGGTAGAAGTTAATTATTGCTGTTTATTAGAGGAACCACAACCTAGAAATGTTTTATATAAAGATATAAATAGATGAGGATTAATATTATATATACAACATGTAGCAACTGTCACCACGAATACAGAATAACCATCTTTAAAACTAGTTTCAAACTGAAAGCAGTCCTTTGAGATTCTAAATATCAGAACATACTGCTAAATTTGAAAAGTCAGTAGACCATGAAAATGAGGTCAAGGTCAGGGGATTCATGTCATAATGACATTAATCTATTTACCATGATCAATGTGTGAATCAAAAATGGTGAGACTATCGGTATGTTGTAATGTTATGGAGAAACTGACCTAATCATCTCCATTAAACAAAGTCAGTAGACCATGAAAATGAGGTTAAGGTCAGGTGACACAACATGTGTGGCTGACATTTACCCACCATAATCAATGAGTGAACCAAATATGGTGAACCTAGGTTGTATGGAAATGGAGAAAATGACATCATGAAAACTTGATACAAATTTAACTAAGTCAGTAGACCATGAAAATGAGGTCAAGGTTAGATGACTCATGCCTGGCTAACATGTACTCACCATGATCAATGTGTGGACCAAATATTGGTAGACGTAGGTTGCAGGGCAATGGAGTAATTGAAGTAATAATGAAAACTTGACATAAATTTAACAGTCAGTAGACCATGAAAATGAGATATAGGCCTGATGAAACATACCTGGCTGAAATGGACCTACCATTATCAATGTGTGGACCAAATATGGTGAGCCTACCTATGTTGTATGGTAAAGGAGACACTACCCTAATTATGAAAATGACATAAATTTAAAACAAAGTCAGCAGACCCTGAAAATGAGGTCATGGTCAATAGACACACACCTGACTGAAATAGACCTACCATAATCAATGTGTGGACCAAATATGGAGAACCTAGGTTCTATGGCAAAGTCGGTAGACAATGAAAATGAGGTCATGGTCAATAGACACACACCTGACTGAAATAGACCTACCATAATCAATGTGTGGACCAAATATGGAGAACCTAGGTTCTATGGCAAAGTCGGTAGACCATGAAAATGAGGTCAAGATCATGTGACACATGCCTGGCTAACACACTCACCATGATCAAGTATGGTGAGCCTAGGTTGTATGGTAATGGAGAAACTGATCTAATCATAAAATTTTGACATATTTAACTTCGCAACAGGAAAAGGAATCTCTGTCGCACCTTCAGCGACACACTCCAGTGACTTTTGTCGCAAGTGAAACCACAGGAATTGGAGTGAATAATTCAAAAATAGCATTTGAAAAATCTGCTACGAGCTTTGATATGATAATTAATAAAGATGTTGCATGTCTGAGAAAAAAAAACATGTTTTATGTATGTATAGGCACTAAATGATGTTTTGAAGAAAAAAAAGAAAAGAAAAACAATCAAAAATATCATTATTATTAAAAATAATAAAAAAATTATAAAAAGTTAAAACTATTTATTTTACAATTTTAAAATTTACCCCCATCATTGCTGTTGCTGACAAGCTTAAAGAAAAAATGCCCTACACTAAAACTTAAAATTACACAAAATGTTTGTATGTCAAATAATTTTGGCATTTCTACATTCTCATGAAGAATTTAAGAATCAAATGTAAATGATCTCCCTTTACCCAGAGATGAGATATTATATAATAGTCTCCCTTTGTCTGTTATTCCTAAATTATCTCCCTTAACCAGAATATATCAGAGATTATATAATAGTCTCCCTTTGTCTGTTATTCCTAAATTATCTCCCGTAACAAGATTAGATCAGAGATTACTTAATAGTCTCCCTTTGTCTCTTATTCCTAAATTATCTCCCTTAACCAGATTAGCTCAGAGAGTATAATAGTCTCCCTTTGTCTGTTATTCCTAAATTATCTCCCTTAATCAGATTAGATAGAAAATTACATAATAATCTCCCTTTGTCTCTTACCCTAACTTTCAGAAGGGAAATAACTAGAACTGTCTGCATAGCGGGACTAATACCCCCCACTTCACCCTGACTGTGTCCAAGATTATTGAAAACTAAGTCTACACGGAAAATATATTATTTGTCAAATTATAATATTTAATAGTTCAACAATCTATATTTTTAGTAAAAATGCACAAAAATCAAAATCCTTACCACATGCACATCTTTGATATATGTACAAACAATCTACAATATAAAAACTTCCTAGAGTAAAAACTGTAGGAGGAGTTGCACGGACAAACCATGTACCCTTTTAGCCAAATTCACCAAAAAAAGACTAAGTTCAGCAATCTATATTTTTGGTAAAAATTCATGAAAATCAAAATCCTTACCACATGCACATCTTTGATGTATGCACAAACGATCTGCAATATAAAAACTTCCTAGCGTAAAAACTTTAGGAGGAGTTGCGCAGACAAACCATGTACCCTTTTTGCCAAATTCACCAAAAAACCAAAAAATGACTAAGTCCAACAATCTATATTTTTGGTAAAAATGCACAAAAATCAAAATCCTTACCACATGCACATCTTTGATATATGTACAAATGATCTGCAAAATAAAAACTTCCTAGCAGAAAAACTGCAGGAGGAGTTGCACATACAAACCATGTACCCTCTATGCGGACAGACAGACGGACAGACAGACAGGGTGAAACCTATATACCTCTCCAAACTTTGTTTGCGGGGGGTATAACTAGAGGTTTCTAACAACCGATCCCCTATCCCCCCATTTGTGATGACATAAGGCTCTGCTAAATCTCTAGTGAAAAATATGAATTTACAGAAATGAAAAGGAGAATCATCATCTATTACGATTAATGATACAGATTACAATACATATTTTGTGTTGTCTACTCATTCTGGATTGACAAAGAAAATATTAGTGGAAAAAATGTCAGAACTCAATGAAGATATTTACAAATATATTGCAGTAAAATTTATAAAAATAATAAACATAGAATTATGGAATTGGACGAAATATATCAACCAATAGAATTGTAGAAGCACTTGAACTGCTGTGTGGAATGTTTATCGTGGAACATAAAATGATTCTATCACAAAAGCACTTTGACGATTTCACAAAAATATGGAATGCTTGCTTTACAAAAACAATATATCAGTACTTGACTGATGAAATTAAAAGAAAAACGTACTATTTACAATAAGGCATGTGTGTTAACGATATGTCATGTGTTAACAAAAAATTATATTCTTACACAATACACACATATAAAATATGAATTGATAAGTTGAGACTACTAGTATTTGTTTATTCTCAGTATGTCGAAATATTTTATCTGTGAATCAACATGTCTCTCTCGGCAATGTTTAAAATTGTCAATATATATGATGTCCAAGTTACATTTCCCTGACATTAAGTTGTCACATTCTTGGAGTTACTCCTCATGTACACTGTACATATATATGTCTTTACAAATATTCTTCACAATACCACAGTTAAATATCTTGTAGTCAATACTGATTGCATTTGTGAAGTTAAAAAAACCCTTTTAAGACTATAATTGCACATTTAAATTTAAGAAAAAGACTACATAACAACTTATATCATGTATTGATACTTTATAGCATTTAAAGATAACTCATTAAAACGTCAGAAGGCAGTTCCTAAAAATGTCAGAAGACAGTTTCTCAGAATGTCACAAGAAAAATGAGGCAATAAATTTTCACCACACCACATTTTACAGATGCCAGGATGCCATTCATCATATTATAAGCCGAGTTCGACTTCGTCGCAACTCCGCTAAAAAATAACATAATGTTTTTAAAATATTTACAATTCAATTTTTAGAACCTTTAAATTTTTCTTATATTTCAAATTGTTTTCCTAAATCATTTTGCACAAACCTACTTTTAATAAAATTATTATGCTGCTAAACTGAAAATATACACTAAAAAAAAAGAGACATATAGTCAGAATGGCAAACAAAATAAAATCTCCTTTAATAAATATTTGGTTGATTGCAACATTACCCAATGTCTAAATACTGTCTTAATCACAACGGCTCTAATTCATTCCTCTTCTTCTTTCCTCTCTTTCCACCGATCGGTTGTAATGCATCCAGTCGTGTTGGCTTTCGTACCATTGGATCGTTTTCTTGTGAAATCAGCTGACCATGTACAGCAGCTGCTCGTAATCCATTGCTCATGGAATCATGCTTACCAAAACCATTCGTAACTGGCATTGATGTCGGTTTGTGTATACTTTGTTTGACTTCTAACATATCTGAAAATAAATAAATAAATAATATAATAACAATAAAAATAAATAAATAAAAATAATATAATAGTAATAATAAAAATAAAATAGAGATAAACTTGATGTCTACATGTATTCTAGTATGCTCTTATAAAAATTCTACTAATCAGTGCCTATCACCACTAAAGTTGTGAGTTCGAACACCATTCATGACGAGGTGTACTCGATACAACATTATGTGATAAAGTTTATCAGTGACTTGAGACAGGTCAGTGGTTTTCTCCGGGTACTCTGGTTTCACTTGTTAAAAGTGGTGTTAAACATCATAAACCAAACCAAACCTAAAATTCTACTGGAAGAAAGTACTAGCACAAATTTTGAAATATTTAAATACGTTTTCAAATACAGCTACATTTATACAAATGTTTATGCTATTCTTTCTACAATGAGCATTAATTCAGATAAATATTTCCTCCTTATAAATTGTTACCCTTTTGAATAGTGACATGTGTGACTGTGCAAGTGTGTGGGGGAGAGGAAGATTGTTGTCTTTGTTCTGTATTGCATTGTCTTGTCTGTAGGTGCAGTAATTCTCAGTTTTCATATTAAGAAAAATTGCTACATGGAAGCAGAATAAATTTATTTTACTTTAACCTTACATGGGAAGGTGTTAAAAAAAATGACAGAGACTTTTTATTGTAATAGAAGTGGCCTTTCATATACTTTTCTGTTTTCCAACAAATAATTTCAGCGACCTTAACATCAAATTACCATGGTCATAATTAAGAATCTGCACAAAATTTGTAATTTGTTGGTTTATGAATATTCATGACAATGAATTTATTGGTATATGAATATTCATGATTAATTATTTATTGGTATATGAATATTCATGATAAAAAAATTTGATTGGTATATGAATATTCATGATTTGATTGATTTGATTTTTTATGTTTAATGCCACTTTCAACAATATTTCAGCTATATCATGGCGACCAGTTTTAGTGGTGGAGGAAGCCGGAGTACCCGGAGAGAACCACCGACCATGGGCAAGCAACTGGTAAACTTTATCACTTGCGGTTGCGAGTCAAGTGCACCCTTTTTTGTAAATTACAAAGCCGGGTGCGAACCCACGCCATATTAGTGATAGGCTTGTATNTCATTGTTATTGCTTTGTTATAACCTTATGATTATGAATAAATTATAAATAAAGTTTTTATCCTTCATTCATCATATGAAACACTACTTAAGACAGAAATGTAAACAATACATATTGAAGTGGGATGCAGTTGGTTCAATACTGAAACAAACAAAAGGAAAACATCAATAAACAATAAAAACATGCATCAAATACATCGATAAAAAATCTCCAGTTATGAGACTAAATCTCCAGCCAAAAATTTGCAAATCTCCAGTTGTAGCATAGCAACTCTATCACATGTATGGTCTTGTCTGTAGGTGCAGTAATTCTCAATTTTCATATTAAGAAAAATTGCTACATGGAAGCAGAATAAATTTATTTTACTTTAACCTTACATGGGAAGGTGTTAAAAAAAAATGACAGAGACTTTTTATTTTAATAGAAGTGGCCTTTCATATACTTTTCTGATTTCCAACAAATAATTTCAGTGACCTTAACATCAAATTACCATGGTCATAATTAAGAATATGCACAAAATTTGTAATTTGCTGGTTTATGAATATTCATGACAATGAATTTATTGATATATGAATATTCATGATTAATTATTTATTGGTATATGAATATTCATGATAAAAAAAATTTGATTGGTATATGAATATTCATGATTTTATTGATTTGATTTTTGGTGTTTAATGCCACTTTCAACAATATTTCAGCTATATCATGGCAACCAGTTTTAGTGGTGGAGGAAGCCGGAGTACCCGGAGAGAACCACCGAACATGGGCAAGCAACTAGTAAAATTTATCACTTGCGGTTGCGAGTCGAGTGCACCCTTTTTTGTAAATTACAAAGCCGGGTGCGAACCCACGCCGTATTGGTGATAGGCTTGTATGAGTTGTTAGATCCAGCGACCTAACTCATTGAGCCACCCGGGCCCCTGAATATTCATGATAAATAATTTATTGGTATTATATATGAATATTCATGATAAAGAATTTATTGGTATACCTGGTATGAATATTCATACACTTTGCGAAGTGACATTTCAAAAGGGCAGAGAAAAAGATATTCCATATGAATATTAATATTTCTTTACTTACTTGTTCTTTGTACAGGTTGATTATTAAGGTACTTTTTCACCCTCTTATTTTCAAAATAGTCTGATGACGTATCATGTTTGTTGTGTAATGTCTGAAAGGAAAGATTTTATAAGAAAAATCATATATTTTATTTGCATTTTTCAATTCATTTACTTTCCATTATAATTGTAAACTTTTCATATACCTACATTTAATATCTTTGATATTGTGTCATTCAATCATGTATCTTCACAAATAAAAAAAAATGGACCCAGGGAAAATAAAGTTAGAGCATTATAATCACAAGTTTGCCATTTTTCAATTAATTATGGTTAATAATATTGAGTAAAATTTCATTTGGTAAATATTATGAGCATGAAAGTTTGTCTTTTCTCAATTACTTAAGGGGTAAAATTGGAATTGTAAAAGTCATAACAACCAAATTAGAACTTGACCTGTGTATTGTGGTAAAAAAATATATTGTTTTATTAATTATAAATGAATTGTTTAACAGGAACTTAAATTATATTGAACAGAAACCAGAGAAATTGGCATTTTTGTAGCAAATCAAGGGGGATTTCTTCAGAATGAAAAAACTATTGAAAGTCCAAATTTAAACTTTGCCTGTCTTTTATGGTCTCCTAGCTTGTGTATAAATTTGATTTTCTTTATGGGGAACTTCATTTATTGAATGAAAACCAGGTGTGGGATGGATGTACAAACGACTAGGTGTACCGGTGTCATATGGTATTTTGAACCCCTAAAAAATAGAACCCGGGGTCAATATACCATATGGTATTTTGACCCCAGGGTCAAATTTCTGTCAAAGTATTTTGTACCTCATCATGGTAAATTGAACCCCCTCATTTTACAAAAACTTACATCTCTGTAGCGGTCCTCTTCATTGTCATAGATACTAGCATTGACCTCATTATTCAAAACAGGTCGTGATCTACTGTGTGGATTACTAATTCTTGCTCCTGGCATGATACCCTCTGTAAATCAACATTCAATAATTAGCATAAAAAATCAAAACACAGCTAGTATCATTGTGCATTATTTTTTGTTTGTCGATTTTTATGTGAATAGAAAACAAACGTAATTATGTTTAGTTGTAATATCAAATTCTACAGTAATAAATGTATATATTTCCAAATATATGGTTGAACATTTTGTACATCAAATTAAATAGTGATTGCTATCTTCATGATTTTATTATATTTTAAGTCTTTAACATTGAATAATTATCTGTGCATTTATATAAAATCGTTGATATCAACTTGACCATGTGGAAAAACAAGTAACATGATGTTAAGAAAAAAAATGTCTTTTCATCTAAACAAAATTTGTTTTTTTGTTACTCATTCGTTTGTCCTCGTGACCTCGACATAATAAATCAATTTGTATATGCATCAATATTTGTAGATTCTAAACAGTTTCTTATACAAACAAATTTAAATTATTATTCATGTGAAAAAATAAAGAAATAGAAGGGAAACAGATAAGGAATCAACATGCAGTTTATTGAATAAAATATGTTATATATCGTTTCGACTATAAAAAAAAGTAAGATCAGAGAATTAGAGTAGATCAAAGAACAGAAATTTAAAATAAATTTAAACAATTGGTTATACATAGATTATCCTTCTGCTATCTGATTACGATATTTTTCCACTCTAGATAGATAAATTTTCAAATTTTAAAGCCCAAGTTTTAGCGAGAGCTATAAAATGTGAAAATCTAACTATCCAGAGTGGAGAAATATCGTAATCCATTGGTAGTAGAAGAAGAATCTCTTCTTCCTATGACCAAAACATCATAAAATATTATTGAGTTGTTAATTATAGTCGAAAGGAAAATTGGTGGAAATTCTCATGCAGAAATTTAACTACGAGATCATTAAAAATATTAAGATAATTTAGCTAACTGGTTAAACAAGTAAAGAATAGGAGAAAATGTGTTAAACATTTCCACTTGGCTAAAAATATAATATAATTGTCTAATTCAGTCCTCACGATGAAGCACCGGTCCTTCGTCCCAAGACCAGTAAAACTTTGTTCAGATCAGTAAATTTTAAAATTTTTATTTAGAAATATACAAAAGTAAATTCTAGAATTTGATTCGGACCAGTAAATTCAAAGAGGTAAATTTGATCAGTTAGTGTACATTATAACCTTAGTTCTTCAAATGTAAAGGAATTGTCAAAATTGGAATTTCTTGTAGATCGAGTGATCAATTTTTCATTTAGAGTTTCAGTACTGTACAGACAATGTCTGATGCATGACAATGTATAAATTTTACTAGCTACTGGTATATTTTTCGGAACATTATCTTTTTAAGAGTACATATGGTTGCTTGATATATACAAAGAGAACCACGGTTAATTTTGAAAGGAAATTGTAAACCGTTTACTGGTACAGACATCATTTCTCATGTTTTTTTTAGTTAAACGTTTGGAAATTCTCACAAACTAAAAAGTTCAAGTTTGATATTTCATATTAAATTGAACATTGTAATTATTGACAAGATCAAATATTTAGTTTTTAATTTCTAGAAATTAGGGTTTATTTGAAACAGACATCTATTATGAATCCGGGTCGTTTCGCCCCGAATCCCATTCTCCCCGTTAGTCGTTTCGCCCCGATTCCCTTTCGCTCCGGTTCCTTTCACCCTCATTTATTAATAGTGCTTTAAAAAATGAAATATGGAAAATACCATTGCAAATATTCGTATTTTGGATGTTGTAAGGCTTGTTCATGGGTACTTTATTTTTGTCTTCTTCATAATTAACATGCTTTCTTGACGTGTTTAATATTATGTATGGCTTCACTTTCATTGTTTGACACCCGATTAAATGTGTAAAATTTGTTTGTTCACTTTCATTGTTTGACACCTAAGAGCAACGACAACGGTTGTTTGGCATTGCTTCCGCTTAGCAGAAAAAAACAACTTGACATATTATTGACATATTTTAACNCTATCCAGAGTGGAGAAATATCGTAATCCATTGGTAGTAGAAGAAGAATCTTTTCTTCCTATGACCAAAACATCATAAAATATTATTGAGTTGTTAATTATAGTCGAAAGGAAAATTGGTAGAAATTCTCATGCAGAAATTTAACTACGAGATCATTAAAAATATTAAGATAATTTAGCTAACTGGTTAGACAAGTAAAGAATAGAAGAAAATGTGTTAAACATTTCCGCTTGGCTAAAAATATAATATAATTGTCTAATTCAGTCCTCACGATGAAGCACCGGTCCTTCGTCCCAAGAACAGTAAGACTTTGTTCAGACCAGTAAATTTTAAAGTTTTTATTTAGAAATATACAAAAATAAATTCTAGAATTTGATTCAGGCCAGTAAATTCAATGAGTTAAATTTGATCAGTTAGTGTACATTATAACCTTAATTCTTCAAATGTAAAGGAATTACCGGAGAAGACTTCATAAGTTTACAACTTGTGTCTTATCCATTTGTCTTGTTTTGTATGACAATAAAATATGTTTAAAGTAAGGAATTGTCAAAATTGAAATTTCTTGTTGTAGATCGAGTGATAACATTTTTCATTGAGAGTTTCAGTACTGTACAGACAATGTCTGATGCATGACAATGTATAAATTTTACTAGCTACCGGTATATTTTTCGGAACATTTTGAGAGGAAGTTGTAAACCGTTAATTACCGGTACATACATCATTTCTCATGTCTTTTTTAGTTAAACGTTTGGAAATTCTCACAAACTAAAAAGTTCAAGTTCGATATTTCATATTAAATTGAACATTGTAATTATTGACAAGATCAAATATTTAGTTTTTAATTTCTAGAAATTAGGGTTTATTTGAAACAGACATCTATTATGAAAAGAAAGTTTAAACAGTGACGGTCAACACCAACATCAACAAAATGAACAATCACCTCACACCTCAAACCAATCAACACATAAAAAAAAACCACAATATGGTGTTGGAAATTCAGGTTCTGGCTTGGGACAGGCACAATTAGGTGGCATAGTTAACTTTACAAAATGTATTTATGTTTCTGATTAAAAAGTGGAGTTTGCTTGAGGTAAAATTTACACTCTGATCATTGCTTTTTTTTTTAAATTGACAGTTTTTAGCCAAATTAGAATTTTTAAGATTGACAGTTTTTTGCCAAATGGAATTTTTTAGATTAACAGTTTTCAGCCTAATGGAATACATGAAAAATGTACTCTTTTCATTTGCTTAAGGAACTTTAATAAGATTATGAGAGAAAAATAATGTAAAGAGACTGTTTAGTTATGATATTGTCTAGTCTATCATACACCTTGTCATCATATGACTTTAGCAGAACTGTCTATTGCTCCTGTTTTACAACAGAAGGTTTATTTGTACAGTTTCATAATCGCTCATACAAAGAGGGTGGTATTATTAGACTGACAATGACAAGTTAACCTATTTTAGTCAATGGTAAGTTTAATAAACTAAGGCTAGTCTTCGCACTAACCCACTTGCCTGAAGCCCCAATGACAAGTAAAGATGGATTTGGACAAGTGAAAATTATGAAAGAATTTGTTTAAATAAATAGAACATTTTTCTAAATTTGGCTTTCGGGGGGAAGTAGGTGAAAAAATGAAGGCAAATACTGTAAGCTTGAAGCGATTATCTTTGAGATAATGTACAAACAAGCATTCTGACCAACAATCCATTCAATGTTTTTGTTGTAAATAGATGGGTGGTAATACAAGGGCAATAGATCTTTCTGCTTAAGTGATATGACTGAGGGTGTAAAAGAGAGGTTCACATTTTTTTCCTCTCCCTTTATTTTCGTCCTATCAGAAGTTAATATATGTATATAGTAGAATATACATGTATTAGTGTAGTGAATGATATTCAACCAACCCTCCCCTCCCCCCACTTGCGGTCAAATGTTGTGTGCGCTTGAGTGCATGAAAAAAGAATAACTTCAGCAAACATGCAAAAAATACCCAAAACCAACTCGATTGTTAAGAAAAAGGCTATAAATATTTTCCAGATATATATACAGTAAGTAATAAGAAAAGAAGTGAAAATTGACCTTGATCAGGCATTCCTGTAAAAATAGAAAATACATGCTGAGAAAATGTATTGAAATGCAAAAACAAATCTGCTCTGTACCTCGCCTTTCTAATCCGTTCCTAATCTCTGAATCTATAAACATAATTAAAAACAAATTAAATTAATTACAATATCAGTCTTCGCACTAACCCACTTGCCCGAAGCCCGGGAAAAGCAAAACTGGATTCTGACAAGTGAAAATTATGAAAGAATTTGTTTGAATATAAAAATTTTCTAAATTTGGCTTTCGGGCAAGTAGGTGAAAAAAATTCAGACAAAGACTACAATATAACTAATCATACATGTCTTATTAAAAAAAAAACAAGCATGAACACACGAAAATGTTTCACCTAGCGTATGTGTGTATGGCTGAAATTAACATATTGGTGTAAGATGTGAATGTAATTTATTGGTATTTCATAAAGTGCACAGGAAAATGAGCAACAGAGTTTATTACACAAACTTAATATTTAACATGCAGAGAAATCTGTGTTGAGAGAACAACTGAGATGGAGTTTTTCCATGGGAGACAACTCATAGGAGATATCCCATGTCAATTGTAACTACTCGGCCATTCTCGCTACCTTTCCAATAACCTCGTAGATAGGTAGTAGAAATTCTTCTTAAATTGTCTGCCGGAAGATAAGCCGCACAAAAATATAGTCCATGAAAATCCAATATGGAAGACATACTATATGTATATATAAAATCTAATCATGCAAAACTAATTAAAACTTTAACTTTTATCCATGAAAATAATTGAAATATAGAAAATTGTTTAAAATATAACTTTATCAAAATTTCATGTAACTGACATGTGAAAAGTAGTTTTATTTATCCGCCACCTACTTACGAGGTTATATATATTATATGGCCGAGTAGTTACGATTGATCCTATGGGAGACATGTTTTTCAATTGATACATGTCATAAAACTTTTTTTAATTTCTCTATTTTTTTCAATATTTAAAAAAAAATGACACAAAAAAATAATCAAAAGTTGTAGACATTATCCTTTGTACTCTTTAAAATGAAAGGAAGATTTTCAAAAGGGGTATATACAGTGAACCCTGTCTAAACCAAACCCAGAATAAACCAGAATCCTATAAAACCGAAAGTTAAATAATGTCCCAATATAGGAAATCTTTGTTCATTTAACCTGTATAAACCAAACACCTGTCTATTCCGAACACAAAGTTGGTCCTAGGGAGGTTCTGTTTAGGCAGGTTTCACTATAACTGGAATGAAGGTATGATGTAAATGAGCTAGGAATATGATAAAAATAATAATATACATGTACATCTATGCAGAATACTGACCAAATAATATAAAAATTTGTTGTTTAGAAGTACTAGTATACAATTGACATTAATTTGTTATTATAACCACTTGCTCTGACAAAGTGTGTCCTTATTTAGTATAGGTATAAGCATTTTCATCACAAGGAGTTTATTATTATTTTTTTTGCACAGCATGATTAATTAAAGAAAAATTGACTTTTCAATTAGCAATTTAATTTAATTCCCATTGAATGAACTCTACAAAGGACAATATGTATTGTATTTATTCAAAGGGAGAGTTGGTATAAGAAAACATTAAATACCTAGAAGAACACCAACTGATACACAGGAAAGGTTTCATTTCCCTTGCAGTGACTGGATATTAATTACAAGATAGATCTTACAATAACAAAAGAATTGCTTACATGATGGTTTGGTCTTGGTGTTTAATGCCACTTTTAACAATATTTCAGTTATATCGTGGCAATCAGTTTTATTAGTGGAAGAGACCGGAGTACCCGGGGAGAACCATCGACCTGTCACATGTCACTGACAACCTTTATCACATAATGTTGTATCAAGTACACCTCGCCTGAGTGGGATTCGAACTCACAACTTTAGTGGTGATAGGCAATAATTGCATAGGAAGTTGTAAATCAAACTACCATACGATCATGACCACGACGGACCATAACTCTAACCCTTGATATCATCATCCAAATGATTTTTATAAATAAAACCAAAAAGACAGTACATAAATATTTGTCTTTGTTTTTGTAAATTTTATCTCATCAAAAAGGGAGCTAATTTAAAATGTTAAATCATAGTTTTACTTTGAGTTGCTATGGAAACAACGCTAATTTATCTGATGTCAGGATAACAAGGTACCACTGTATATAAGCTAGTTGGTGTTTGGTGTTTGCATATCAAATGCTACATATTTCAAAAGCATGATGACGGCATGATTTTCAATCTGTTTCCATAGTAATGACATACACAACATACAATTGAACGACCATGGTTGGTTTTAAGTTATTTTTAGCTTTCTTTTCAAAATTTATGTACCACTGTTATCTTATTGACCATAATATTGATTGACTGATTGGTGTTTAATACCCTTTTTAGCAATATTTCAGCTATATCATGGCATCTAACCACAATATGAAAGACGAATTGTTTATAAAGATTCTGAATTATACCACTGAAGTATGAACTAAATTCAGAAATTCAACTTTCATCCTTGTCAGTTGCCACGTGCATTTTTTAATTATGTCGGAAAAAATTTGAATTTTGATAGATACAAATGAAGATCCAAGGTTTTAATTGTAATTTTTTTAAACGATTAAAAGGTAAAACAAAATTATAGATCATTACAAATCATATATTATACAATGAATATTATTTCTCTTATTCTTACAGTGGTTAACCAGTAGGTTAAAAATTTTAAATATTTTTAATCTTCAATCAAATGTCTGCATTAAAAGTTCAGCCAATTTCTTATTGAAAGTCATTAATGACAGAAAGTAGAAACTTTAAAATATTTCTGACATTATGGTGACATAGGAGAAACAGATTCTCCTTCTACAAGTGAATTATGATATATTTCCACTCTCGATAGTTAAATATTCAAATTTTAAAGCTCTTGATAAAGCATGAACTTTTACATTTGAAAATTTGACTATTGCGAGTGGAGAAATTTTTCTTTTGAAGCTCTTAATAAAGCTTGAGCTTTAAAATATGAAAATTGAACTATCGCGAGTAGAGAAATATCGTAATCCACAGGTAGCAGTAGGAGAATCTATATTTTCCCCTCTATAACTGCAAATTAATACATCAAATGATACATAAATTTGAACAGAAAAGTCGTAGTGTTAACCCTTTACCAAACTTAAGGAAATTTATTAAACATGTTAAACCAATCATGATCAACTATCAAATAAAATGTCTAATAAGGTTAGATGAAACAACATTTAGCTTTTTTTTTTAATAGGAAGTTTTGTCTAGCAACAACACCGTCTGAAAACTACCTGTATACTGAAGCCTTCACTTTCAATATTTTGTGTTAATGGAATTTCAAAAACAATTTTCTTAAATCTTCAGGCTCATTTATATCTCAAAGTCAAAAACTAAAGAATTCTGATTTTCAGACATCTAAAATAAAGAGTCAAAAACTAAAGAATTCTCGTTTCCAGACATGTAAAACACACCAATTTCTAAAATTTTGAATTGTGTAATTAATGCAAGAAAATCTTCAAATTATCCCTGATTTTGTTTTAATATTGTATTGATTTTTACGACTTTTTTCATTGAAGAAAATTATCCATATCAACTAAGAAGTTCTTCAAAGGTGGCCCCAATGTTACATGCAATGATGCATATACCTTATAGGTTTTTGTGAAATTCTCATGATGTAGAAATAAGCCCATTCTATTAAATATATAATAATGACACAATATCATGATGTTTTATTTATAAATTGATAGTGAAAGCTCCATGACTTTAAGCAGTAGGACATAAGCATACCTTTTCTATCCATTGCCTGATTTTGGCCTATCAATGAAATCAATTTGGATGTTTAAAAGTTTATTTCATGAATACAATAAAACATATTTCGTTTGCAAATTGATTTTTATGTAACTTTGATCATAATATGTCATATTTTGATTTCAGTGAGTAATAGACAACTCTTCTATTCTTCAATGGATATCTACTTTGCTATAAATAATTTGTCCTTAAAATAAAATGAAATAGTTTTCAATTCTATGACTTATATCTACAATATATAACAAGAAAGTTTGGATAACTGTCACTACAGTATAAAACAATATTGATTCTTGCATGAAATAATGAACATGAACTATGACAAAATTACAAAGTACTATGACAGTACAAAACTTTGGGAGGCAGGATTCTCTACATATACACAATTACAGAAGAGTTTGAACAAGGGAAACAATTACCTGCAACTGGCAGTGCTGTATTGCTGATTTGCATTCTTGGAAAAATCCATTTCCCAGCATCCTCTTCCCATTTGCATTCTTTCTTCACTTTGTCAATATTTGCATAATTACAGTCTCTCCTTAAACATGGATGAATCTTGTCCAACAATCCTTCTAACAGGAGGAGTTGTCTTTCTTGTTTACGAATCGTATCAAGATAATCTATTCTTTCAAACTGAAACTCTGACTGAATGTCTATAATGTCTCTTTCTAGAGATGCAGACTACAAAAAAATGTTAATATCAACACAATTAACAAGTTTAATTAAAAAAACAAAAATTTTATAACTTTTTCTGTTTTTTGTTGTTGCAAGTTTATAAATGGATGTGGAATTCTGAATTGTGGATTCATGTATTTTGAAAATTCTCTGAAACGTCTACTTTCTGAATATCAACTTACCACAATTTGCTATCATTTGCTTTGGTTCTAAAAAATTTAACCGGCAGGCCAGGCCCGATAACTCTGCTCAAAACTTTGATTAAAAAATTTCATAGTAATAATCTCAGTTTAAATTACATTGTAGTTAGTTTTGTAATTAATACAAACCTTTTCTTTTTCTTTTTCAAGAATTTTATTTTTAGCTTGTAATTCAGATTGAGTATCATCATAAATCTCCAACATAATAAAGTCGTCATCCATATTGGCTATAGCCTCTGTAATAAAAAAATAAATAAAATAAAAGAACCGCCTAGCACATGAATGCGCGACGTATCCCCCCACACTTGCATAATATTTAGTTTTATATATTTATAGAAAGCAGCCTTGCAGTCTTAATGTATAACATACTTACAAGCCACATGCAAAGATTATTCAAATCTATCCATGTTTACTAGAGTTATCACATAAACAAGACACAATTCTCAAAATTGGTGATTTTTCAACCAAAAACTAACATTTTCCCCCAAAACACTTGCTTCAAATATATCCATGTTAGAACCAATCCAAGATAATGATAATTACAAGCTACATGCAAAATATTATTCAAATCTATCAATGTTTACTAAAGTTATTGCGTAAACAAGACACAATTTTCAAAATTGGCGAGTTTTCAACCAAAAACTAAGATTTTCCTCCAAAACCCTTGCTTCAAATATTTCCATGTTAGATCCCATCCAAGATAATGATATTTACAAGCCACATGCAAAAAATTATTCAAATCTATCCATGTTTACTCAAGTTATCGCGTAAACAAGAAAGTGTGATGGATGGACAGAGAGACAGACAGACGGCCGCTATTACTATATCCCCTCACCGCTATCACGGGGGGATAAAAAGGTTGTCTTTGACAGAATAATATATACCTCCCCACCCTTCTTTTGATGAATAGCTGAAATACTGAAAAGGTAGCGTCCATCAATTCACCCATCAAAAAGGGCAATAACTCCTTCAAAAATGGTACAATAAAAATGCAAACTTTTGTGATGGATGGACGGACGGATAGGATGAAAACAATTACGTCTCTCCCAAAAGGGGGAGACCAAATTGTATTCCATGTTAGCTATAGTCTCTGTAAAAAACAAAATCATCACCCATGTTAGCTATAGCTTTATCAGGCAGTTACAAAGAAAGAACAAAAATAGTGGTTCAACAATGAAATTAAAGGGGAGTTAATCAGCTAGCACAAAAACGATAATGTTATAAAAATACCATCATCACTCAGATTTTTTGTTGTTCATCTTTCGTTCATTTTTAAATTTGATTACTGAAACACCTACCCATCAGTCTTTCTTTCCTTTCATCTGCCAGAAGTTGTCTGTTTTTCCTTCTTTCTCTCATTTCTTCATTGTCACATTGCTCTCCACCAACCATCTGTCTTTCCAACTCTTGCAATCTAAAATAATTTATACAACAGGCTAAAACAGTATGTTCATAAACAACAAGAGCAACTGAAAATTAACAAATATTTCCATTTTCTTAATTCAAAACACTGATAACATCATGGACCCTAGCTAAAGACTATTCATTTTCCTGTGTTATTTCAAAACACTAATAACATCATGGACCCTAGCTAAAGACTTTTCATTTGCCTATGTTAATTCAAAACACTGATAACATCATGGACCCTAGCTAAAGACTATTCATTTGTCTGTATTATATGGAATAATTTTTATTGGGTCCAGTCAGGTTTTATGTAAAGTATCACTTTTCAGTTGTTTGTGTATTTAATTTATCTATTATTATTGTAATTTATTCCTGTTGTTATAGTTAAAAAGCATAATTCAAGAACTTCCAGTTTCTTGTGTTTTATTCCTTTGATCTTAATCTCTTAAGAGTTTGTTGTGTTTGTGTATAAAATGACCTTGTTCTAATCTGCCCTGGTTCGTTTGTACAAACAAGCACTTCTTTTTTTTATATCAATTAACCTCTGATTACTTGTGCTATACATGTTCTGGTAATTGTGACATGTATACAATATTACTGCAAATGTCTTAAAATATAAAGCTTAGGTATATGAGGGATGGAAACTGGGTCAAAAAACAAGGTTTACAGGTTGTAAATGTTACATGGCATTGCTTCAATCTGGTCATGTTAATCTTGTAATTTGGCATGGTTTAAAAATGGCCCAGTTAATATTGTAATATGGCACTGTTTAAATATGATCCCGTCAATCTTGCAATTTGGCACTGCTTAAAAATGGTCTAAGGTAATCTTGTAATACGTCATTGTTTAAATCTGGTCTAGTTAATTCTGTAATTTGGCACTGCTTAAATGCGACCCAGTTAATCTTGTAATATGGTACTGTTTAAAGATGGCCCTGTTAATCTTGAAGTATGGCATTGCTTCAATATGACCCTGTTAATCTTGAAATATAACTCTGTTTAAATATGACCCAGTTAATCTTGTAATTTGGCATTGTTTCAATATGACCCAGTTAATCTTGTAATTTGGCATTGTTTCAATATGACCCAGTTTATCTTGTAATTTGGCATTGTTTCAATATGACCCAGTTAATCTTGTAATATGGCATTGTTCAAATATGACCTCTTTAATCTTGCAATTTGGCACTGCTTAAAATGGCCCCAGGTAATCTTGTAATATGTCATTGTTTAAATCTGGTCTAGTTAATTCTGTAATTTGGCATAGTTTAATATGACCCCATTAATCTTGTAATATGGCACTGTTTAAATATGGTTCAGTTATTCTTGTAATATGGCACTGTTTAAATATGACACATTTAATCTTGTAATATGGCACTGTTTAAATATGACACAATTAATCTTGTAATATAGTACTGTTTAAATATGATCCAGTTAATCTTGTAATATAGCACTGTTTAAATATGACACAGTTAATCTTGTAATTTGGGATTATTTAAATATAGCCCAGTCAATCTTGTTTAAATATGACCCAGTTAACCTTGTAATATGACACTGTTTCAGTCTCACCCAGTTGCTTGTACACTATATCATCATTTCAATCTAGCCCAGTTACTTTTTTAAATATGTCATTGTTTCAAACTGAACCTCTAATTCATGTTCTAATACGTGACACCTTCAGGTAAATTATTTCATCCCCAACCTGTAGTCTTTCCTCTTTACAGCTCTTTATTGCAGAAGAAAGTTTGTCTGACTTAGGGAATAGCTCAGAGCCACTAGACCCTCGTCATGCTCTAACATAGGTACACCTTCCGTTAAAATCTCTCCACCCCCACCACCCCCTAACACGTCTTACTGCTTCTTGTTGCTGATGTTTGAGTTGTTCCTGCATGTTAGTCTGTGTTGGAGAAGAGCTTGGAGCCACAAGACCCTCGTCATGTTCTAACATAGGTACACTTTCAGTTAAAATCTCTCCACCCCCTAACATATCTTACCTCTTTAAAGCTTCTTGTTGCTGATGTTTTAGTTGTTCCTGCATGTTAGTCTGTGTTGGAGAAGAGCTTGGAGCCACTAGACCCTCATCATGTTCTAACATAGGTACACCATCTACCATCACAGCAGTTACAGCTTCTTCTCCTTCACCTTGATTAGTCTGTTAAAATATTTGTATACCATTATCATTTACTTCCAGTACAGCAAAAAGTCACACAAATTATTATTAAATGTAGAAATTACTTTATCAACAACATTCTTGTTCTTGTATGTGTGGTATTTAATTCTATATTCTAATCTGATTGTACCCAGGGCTCACCAAACCAGGCGAAGTGGGCTACTTCTTCGCCTTGGTTTCAATGAAATCGCCCAATTTTTGTCAAAAAGCGAAGTTTTAGTCGCCCTGTCAGTCTTTTCAAGTCCATATTTTTTTCACCACTAATCATACTTTTTCTTCAATATTCACATAAAAGGAGCTCCCATGTTACTGAAATTTGACCCATACAGGGTTTGATGTTCAATATTTTATTCCAAACTCATTAATAGCATCCTTTTTAAGATCATTGTGCAGCACTTTCATTTTGTGAAAGGTAAGGGAATATGCAGTAGTGGGGAAAGAAACGTTAAAATTTGGATCGATTTTCGGAAGTCTCCCAGATTTTCCCTCACTCCGCCCTTAAGTAAAGAGAGAGAGAAGTCAAGTCGCCCTGTTTTTACTATGTGTGGTGAGCCCTGGTACCAATACAAAATTGTGCCTCTATATTGTTGAGAAGGGCTTAGACTTTGGCTGATGGTGCTTAACGCAACTTTCAACAATATTTCAGCTATATCGTAACGGTCAGTTTTATTGGTGGAGGAAACCGGAATACCTAGAGAAAACCACCGACCTGCCGTAAGTCACTGACAAACTTTATCTCATAATGTTGTATCAAGTACACATCGCCATGAATGGGGATTGAACTCACGACTTTAGTGGTGATAGGCACTGATTGGATAGGTAGTTGTAAACCAAATTACATTACGATCACGATCACGACCACAACAGTCCCTTGTTCTTGTATGTGTGGTATTTAATGCCACATTCTAATCTGACCATATCAAAATAAAATTGTGCTTCTACAATGTTGAGATGGAAGCCAGCAATATAGGATTAGGGAGTTTGGGGTGTTCAATGCCACTTTCAAGTTTTTAACGATATTATTTTTTGTATGTGAAAGTAATGCAATTTCCTGTTAAAATACTTTTTTATATAAAGTGTTCTTAGATTTCGTACTTTTGCACTTTCTTTTAGATACTATTTTTTTTCCAAAGGATTAAAAAAAACAAAATTACATTTTTTTCTACAACTTACCCCACCCATCTTCATAGCTGCAACATCTATAAATAGTATCAAAAATAATAATTTTACTCATTTCATTTGCAGCAACGTGTAAACAATATTATATGATCTCTCCCACCAAACATTACTCCTGTTTTCAGGATAAATTTCAGTTATATTGAGATAGTAAATTATTATTAAATTGTCCTCCTCAAGAAAGGTCACCTCTCTTATAAGGACACTTTTTCATTACAGACAGTGTGGGCTGTCGCAAGTCACTAACAAACTTTATCACATAATGTTGTATCGAGTACACCCTGCCTTAGAGGGATTCAAACTCACAACGTCAGTGGTGATAGGCACTGATTGCATCACCACCACGACGGCCCCTCATTTTAGAGTATGAGTTATGCTCATTGTTGACGCTACTGTAACAGTGAAATGTAGAACAGCAATATCAATGTACGCGCTGTTCTTTTACTTTAATTTGTGTCTAAGTATAAAGATGGATAGTCTCCCATGTTCAATTACATCCATATCGTTCCTTACTAATAAACTTAAATATAGATTCTCCTTCAGTTGCCCGTGGGTTACGATATTTCTCCACTCAAGAGAGTTAAACTAAAAATTTTAACCACAAGCCGTCAGGCGAGTGGTTAAAATTTTAAATTTAACTCTCGAGAGTGGAGAAATATCGTAACCCACATGGGAAACTGAAGGAGAATTTGTTTCTCCCATTATTTAACAAGAACTTTATTTCAAAATTTGAAATTAATGCATTTGAAATTAACGTGGGGAAATGCACGAGACATTTTAATCCTCTAGAGGATTACAGATTTTTCCACCACTGGTTCAGCAGGGTTAAAACGCCGTAATAATGGGAGAAATTAAGTTACAACTGGACTTAAGATTTCTACTTTGACTCCCACTCAGGGAAAGGTGTAAAAAATTATGTGATAAAGTTTGTCAGTGACTTGCGGCAGTTTGGTGGTTTTCTCAGGGGCTTCCGGTCCTCCAATAAAACTGACCGCCGCGATATAACTAAAATATCGTTGAAAGTGGCGTTAAACACTATAAAACCAACCAACCAAAATCTACATAAAGTGTAATCAACTTACCAGGACCTGATGGTAAGACCTGTCCCATGACAGATGAAGGACGATCCTGTCCCTTTCCTTCCTTCTCTATATATTCAGTCTTAATAATATATTCTGTATTAGTGGTGTTCTTATAAATAATTTTAGTTCCCTCAGGAACAACAGCTACAGTCCCATCAGGCTGGGTAATTGTTGTGTTCCCCTCCGGTACCTGTACAATAGTGCCGTCTGGCTGTTTCACAGCAGTCACTCCAGCGGGTATTACTACCACTTTACCGTCTGGTTGTTGTATGGTGGTCGTTCCATCTTCTGATGGTTCGATAACTTCTCCCGTAATTACCTCGCCATTGACTTCGGACGTTGATGAAACTTTCCGTTGCCCTTTTCTACCAGCAGCCTTGTGTTCAGCCTCTGAATAAGAAAATATTTTTTATTTTTTTTTATTTTACCAGTATATAAAAATGCTTTTTAAAATTCTTTAAACATTTAAAAAAAAAATTGTCTTATTTCTTTATCTATTTCAACAGTAACTTTATTGGTACTTAATCATTTACAATTTTTCAGAAAATAACTGTTTCTTTAAAAATAATAAAGAAAATAATATACATTTTATGTAAATGTGTACAAGTTTATCTTTTCTGAATTTTAAAATGAAATAACTTTCTATTTCTTTTCTTATTTTGAATTACGAAAATTGAATTTCTTCATTTCAAAGAAACCAAGGTTATTGAATTTACAAAACAAACTGAACTTCTTTATTTCATGGAAACCTAGGTCTGTGTTTCTAACATTAATATGACTGAATGTGATTTAAAAAAAACCAACATATATATGGAATGCTGCCATTATATCTTCTTAGCCTGGGATAAGCATAGTTGTAACATAGAACACGCTGTGGTATAGATAGAAGGTTAATAGATAGAAGAAATGCCTGTGTGAGAGGTGATGACACTGTTTTGAAGTTTAAATTCTTTGATACATACAGTCACACCTGTCTTATGTGACCTTCCAAGGAAACATTGAAGATAGGGTCACATAGGACAGGTGGTCTCTAAATACACATGTAATTAATATGAAATGAACTGAAGGGAAATTAAAATTAAGGTCACATAAAACAAGTTATTGCTTAATAGAGATGGTTGCTAAAGCAGGTTCGACTGTACTTTGTACATGGATGATGAAAACCATTGATCTTTTGAATTATGTGTAAAAAAGGTTAGGGGTTATGATATTTAACGCCACTTTCAACAATAATATTTCAGTTATATTGTGGCGATCAGTTTTATTGGTAGAGGAAAGCGGAGTACTCTGAGAAAATCACCAACCTGTCACAAGTCACTGGCAAACTTTAGCACATAATGTTGTATCGAGTACACCTCGCCTCAGAGGGATTCAAACTCACAATGTTAGTGTTGAGAGGCACTGATTGTGTAGGTAGTTTTAAATCCAACTACCATATGACCATGACAGCCCCTTGTGTAGAACAATTCCTCTATTTTTATTATTCAGATAAACTTATAGCTTCCACCAACAGATGTTGACAAGACTTGATTTTCCATAAATCTCACAAATATATGTCCTATACTCAATTTTAAGGTAATCAGAATAAAATATATCTGAACTAATTGTGATCTTTTTTTTTCCTTGGGGGGAATTTTCGTATTTAAGGCTCCAATAAAAATAGATAAAAACCTATCAAGATGTTACAATGTAAAAATGTTTTCACATAATGTATATTGTCTGTATTTTAAGAGACTTGATCTAATCAACAATCTTATTTTTAGCTGATTTCTAGTGAAATGCTTAATTGTCACATTTCTGTCCAATCTAAATGTGGTTTTTCATTTCATACAGGTGTTTAAATACTGAAAAATGCAGCTTAAAAGATAAATGAAAAAAATTCAGTTAGAGAAAGTGATGTGTAACATGCAAGTGTGCAAATGATATGAAGATAAAAAAGGGGAGGTAATCAGTAGATTGTGGTAACTAGACTGATAGTACAAGACTTATCTATATTCAATGTATTAAAAAAATTGTATAAGGTCATAAATTATCATGTACCTTTCTAAATATAAGGAAGGGACCTTGGTGGCGAAGTGGTTGTGGTTATTGATTTATGTTTGTTTGAGCAAAAATAAATAAATCTCAGGTTTTAAGATTTTCAGACATCTAAGCAGGTTTATTAATTCGTGAAACCAAATTCTAAAAATAAAGACCAAGCTGTGTTTCCTCATATATCTATAACCACCAAAGAGATGTATGACTTCACAGTTTTTCATTTTCATCTTTTATCAAAGTTTTAACATTTTTACCAGCAATGTATCTATTCAAGAGCACAGGTTGTTATTTCATTGAATGTAATTTAATAAATCAAGGTGTAATGTCTCTGTTTTTTTTATACACAGAAGGGGTGTCAATGGTAGAAATCCAACAAGAAATTATTTCAAAGGTGGAAAGCAATGTCTTTATTTTTTTCATCATAATTTCTTATTTGACATGTTGGATTTTAAGAATTCAATATGGCAGCTCATTAGTACTAAACTCCTTAGCTACAGTATGTAAATTGTGGATTTGATGGTAAACATTAGCCAATGAAAAACGTGTTATATAGTAATTGCATAAACAATTTTTTTTTATACTTCTCATAAATATTAAGGACATGAATATTATTATGGGTGGGAAATCCAAATATATTCAAATTCAACACTTTAAACTGGAAAGCATAATATTGGCTCATTACATACTGAAAACTGAAAAAAAATCTACTTCATAGTCGACCATAATGAATTTTTATTCCATAATTTCTAGGAGAGTAAGATACTTAAAAAGATGAAATGCAGGACAATATTATATATTACATGCAAATAAAACTGAAAACTTTCACCTCAACCACTAAATATAAGACACAAAAAAAGACCCGATAAAATGATGTTTGTGTAAATAAACAAATAGAATTGCACAAAATAATTAGGAAATTTTTGTAAAAATCAGTATGTTTTTTTTTCACATTAAATTCATAAAAGATACTAAAATTCAAATATTTATTTAACAACTCCGGAACTTATGTATTTTCATGTTTCTCAAATGAAATTTATTAAATACAAAATCTTAAATTTGTTTTAATGACTTTGACAGTCTTAGATCAAATTTCAATTTAATATGCAATGTTCTTCAAACTTTTACTTTAAAATGCAATTCTAATTATTTCTGTGATATGCACCAAGAAACGATTTGTTCACGTCAGACAAGAGAACAAAACTTACCAATACTCTCCAGATCAGGGTGGGATAATACTTAATGAAACAAAAACAAAAAACAAAGATAGTATAAACAACCTGTGTTGTCAATCATTAAAAAGCTGAAAAAAAACAATTACTGCTCCCTGTACTTTACCTAAAGACGGTGTGTGTGTGTGTGTGTAAACTCAATATTTTTCAAACATGACATATATATATATACTGATATTGAAAAATATTAAAATTAAAGCACATACAGGGTAATTTTCCTACAAACACTTTTAATTATGAATAATGGATTAAATATACCGGTAGTTATTGCAATGAAAAACATGTATATGAATTCTAACAACATTAGTGCCTTTTGTTGTGTAGTATTTTGTTTGGTAAGTTAAAAAATTCTTTTTTAATATTATTGAAAGGCAGTTCAAAATGACGATATCTGAAGCAACAAAAAAACAAAAACAAAACAAAACATGAGCAAACTGTATTTATTACATTGATACCTAAAATTATTCTTTAGAAAAACTGTGTTGTTTTTGTGCTGATACAAACGTCTTTTTCAAAGGATAACACACACAATATTAAAAGTTGGTAAGTGCTAAAAAAGGGGAATAACTGATGTGCAAAAAGCAAAAGAAATGCTAATCAAATTCCTTTGATCTTTCAAAATCGATAAAAATATTACCAGCAAATCTCATGGATAAGCAAAAAAGGCACACAAATCTGAAATTCTGGGATATTTAAATGAGCATGCAGTCATGAGGCAATCATGAGTGACAGGTCAAAATAAAGCTATGCAACAGATGTTTGTTTTTTGCTTTAGATAAACAAAGCTTTTTTTCCTCCTTTGTCAACCTTGTAAAAAGGGAGATAACTTGTGACAAAACAATATAAGTAATATGAAGAAATAATTTCCAGGAATAGAGAAGAAAAATAGTATAATATTGACAAACTCTTGACAAACTCTTATATAAAATAATTGTAATATTATCATTTGATAAAAATTTGTTTTCCTCTTCATATAAACTAGGTAAATTAATAAATACAGGAATGTACTTGTGAATCTTATAGGCTTTGGTATGTTTAATACAACCCTCACAAATTAGCAATCATCATCATATTTAAACATAGACAAAAATCAAGAAATTATTCATATTTCAATACATTTATTCCCCTTTGGTGAAATATTTACACAGAAAATCCAAGATTACAAACAAAATTGTTGTTTTAAGTAAGCATTTTTACCACATCAGGTCAATTTGTTGCTTAAGTATTTTTAACTACAAAAGGTCAACTTGGAAAAACAAGATATATATTTAAATAGAAAGAGAAAAGTTATCTCCCTTTTAAGACCTGAAAAGAAAGTCATCATACATATATAAACACACATAATGAATGAAAAATGCACCATGATTTGTTTGTATATTATTTGCACAATTCCTCATACACATTATTTTCTGTACTGTTCCATGTTACCATGGATACGGTACTACATTTTTGTTTAAAATTACGTCCTAGTATTTTGAAACAAATCATGGAACATTTTCAAATAGCGCCCAAATGCCAACAGGAAGGAGGGGATTGCATACCGGTAGATGATATGACTGATATTGATTTTTGTTTCCAATAATATATTTCTACCTTCTTGAAAATGGTCATTAGTCATTTTTTTATTGCAAACATGAAAATTTTCTAAGGTCAATATATGTCATATCACCTGTTTTATATAATAGTAAACAACATTTTCAGCATTTTTTTTAATTTTTTTATTATCTCAATCAAATTTTTGTGTATTCATGTATGTGTATTTTTTTTCATAATATTTCTGGAAACTGTTGATGTGAATCTATCAACATTTTTTTTTTAAAGTACCCCATAAAGTGTATTGATCAAATACTATATGTGCAAAAATGTTGGTTACAAGTAATGTGCTTGGTATCTGTTCAGTTCTCTTTATATCAGAGAATAAAATATTTCATAAAATACTAATTTATTTGTTATATATTTGTAAATGCTATACAATTTTGAAAAAATCAATTCCTTAAAGCATATCATTAAATTTGAAAATGCAATAAAAAAAATTTCAAAGCAAAAAATGTATTCCGAAATAATTGTACCTAAACAGTTACTAAAGCTTCAAATTCATTTTGTAAATATAAAATATTTATTCCCTTAATAAATTTTGAATTGAACAGTATTTTCCATGCAAGATGTAATGAAGTAAGGAGAATTTAGACTCACTGTTTCCATCTTCGTCTCGCCATTCTATCTCGCCTAAGACTACATGATACATATGATGGTTATTGTACAAAGTTACTATATTAAAATCTCTGAAGCATTACTGAGTTACAGAGCAAGATAAAATCTAGTCCATTCTCCATAACAGAATTATCCATCTCTGGTGAATATGGTACAGAAAAAAACTCCCATATTTTTATGATTGATTGATTGATTGTTGTTTAACAATCTTTTTATGAAATGGATTACAGATTTGTTACCATAGTTAAAAACAAACCATGAAATACCTGACAATTATTTAAAAATAGACAGATGATTTCAGTGGATGATATTTGCATCCATTTCATTTCAAAGGGTGATATTTTTTAGCATTCCACTTCAATGAGTGATATTTATGACAATTTCACTTCAAAGGGTGATATTTAAGACCATTTCACTTCGATGGGTGACATTTATGATCATTATAGTTATTTCACTTCAGTTGGTAATATTTATAACAATTTAACGTTAATAGGTGGATTTTAAAACCATTTCACTTCAATGAGTGATATGTATGATCATTTCACTTCAATGAGTGATATTTATGATCATTTCACTTCAATGGGTGATATTTAAAACCATTTCATTTCAATGGGTGATATTACTCTATTTTTTTCAACTGGTTGGGCGTGGCTTAATTAACACAGGTTGACTGATTACAGGAAAGTCCATGTATTTAGGAGGGTCAGGTTACCTGATCAATTTCATTTATACAGCTATATTCCATCGTGCGTTCTATTCCTTTTGTATGAATTGATTCCGGTGACACTGCTGAATACAGTTCAATAATGTCAATAACGGGAACTGCCCTGTACATACACAAAATAAAATCGAATGCTCTCATGTAAATTTAAAGGTCAACTCCGCCCGACCAGTTAAATAAAATAGAGTAATAATTATGACCATTTCACTTCAATGAGTGATATTTATGATCATTTCACTTCAATGAGTGATATTCATGATCATTTCACTTCAGTGGGTGATATTTAAAACCATTTCATTTCAATGGGTGATAATTATGACCATTTCAGTTCAATGGGTGATTTTTAAAACATTTCACTTCAATGGGTGATATTTATGATCATTTCACTTCAATGGATGATATTTATGACCATTAATTTCAATGGGCACTATCTATGATAATTTCACCTCAATGGGTGATATTTAAGAGCATTTCACTTCATGGGTGATATTACTGACCCTTTAACTTCAATGGGTGATTTTTTAAACTAAATGAGTGATATTTATGATCATTTCACTTTAGTGGGTGATATCTATAATCGTTTCATTTCAATTGGTGATATCTAAGACCATTTCAATTCAGTGAGTAAACATGCTACTCAAAGTTAGAAATTCAAGATGGAAACTCATGAAATAAAATTTCAGGTTTTTTTTTCCAGTTTTCAAGGTAGTATGAGAACTCTAGTTAGAGATGTTCTATAACCTAGTGTACCAAATGTCATTCAGAGAAAAAGACATACTTTGTTACAGAGAATGAAATCTAAACTACACAACAACTGTAGCTATTGTACTAGACCAGTTGCAACATTTCCGACTTTGATTCTAAAATTATACGTTTTACATGAGTTACTTCCCTTTAAGGCAGGCAAAAGGGTCCCATTTCATGAACAGTTCAATCAAAATAACAGATATTTCTTCCCATAATCTGTTCAACATTTTAATATTGTAACAACTTTTAAATTTCCTATTTTCAATTAAATTATTCTATGATTTTCTAGAAGTTAAAATATCTACAAATTATGAGAAAAAGATATATTCAAATTCATTGTTTTTTTCCATTGCTCTTGCTAGACCTGGTATCATTTTGCCATTTTAGGGGAAATAACTTGTACACAAAAAAAGGTATAAAAATGTATAATTTTAGAATCATATCAGAAATGTGCAAAGGATCTATTGTCTATCTTTTAAACTGACTAAATATTATTGTAAAAATTATATAATTACAATGTACTATGTCTAAATTATTATGTGTAAAATATTGATAACTATTTAAAATTGTTGAAAAAAAACATGCTATCTATCTATTAATGACTAGAACTATACAAAGTCATACTATATTTAATAGTCAATACAGACATCAATTAGTTTGTCTAAAAATAAACATAATATGTTATATTGTTTCATTCTAGATCTCTTTGATGCTGAATTACTATATTAGGAAAGATGTTTTACTCACAAATGAGTTAAACACAATTCAATGAGGTTGGGTGGGGTTATGGTGTTTAATGCCACTTTCAACAATATTTCAGTTATATCGTGGCGGTCAGTTTTATTGGTGGAGGAAACCGGAGTACCTGGATAAAACCACCGGCCTGTTGCAAGTCACTGACAAACTTTATCACATAATGTTGTATCGAGTACACATTGCCATAAACAGGATTCGAAACTCACAACTTAATTGGTGATATGCACTGATTGCATAGGTAGTTGTAAATACAACTACCACACGATCACAACCATGACGGTCCCTTACTATATTAGGAAAACTATTTTACTCACTAATCTGCAAAATTTAATGAGAGATAGGGTTAAGGTTGTCGGTGTTTAATGCCACTTTCAAAACATTTTTGTTCAGCTATAACATGGCAGTCAGATTTATTTGTGAAGGAAACTGTAATACTCTAAGAAAACCAGCAACCTGCTGTAAGTTACTGACAAACTTTATACGTAAATCTCACTACTCGTAACTTTAGCAGTGATAGACCATGATTGCATAGGTATATGTTTATCTGACTACGATATGGAAATGGCCATAACTGGTCTGGAGGAAGAGATAAAATTGCAATTTATGCTACAGTAATGACTGGCTGTTAAGTCTCCCCTTTCAATGAAAATAAGGTCAAACTGGCACACTTAATAATGAACAGATGAATGTATTGAACTGACTATATACAATGTATTGGGAAAATATTTGATTGTTGTTCTTCATCTCAAAGTAACTGAACCCTTAAAGTGAATCAATCTCTAATTAAGACAGGTGAATAATGGTGTGCTGCATATGAGATATCATCTTGGAGATGTTTGTTTTCTTGCAGGTACGATAACATCATAGAGATAGGGTAATATTTAAAACTACGATAATATCATAGGGATAGGGTAATATTTAAAACTACGATAATATCATAGGGATAGGGTAATATCTAAAACTACGATAATATCATAGGGATAGGGTAATATTTAAAACTACGATAATATCATAGGGATAGGGTAATATTAAATTTATTGTTTTTATGTTTTTAAAACTCATAAATAAATAAAGTTACAAATACATGTATTAAATACATTAATAATTAAGCAAAACTAACATTGTTTCAGCATACATGTACACGTATCATACAAATTTAAATTACACCATAAACATGCCTAGATATACATGTATAAAATATTAACAAACAATACTAATCTTTATCTTTATATATAATTATAATATATTATAATCCTATTTCTAAAATAAAAAGTTCAAGCACTTTGTAAGAGAGACTATATTATGTAATAATTCTAGCCTAGAGATTTCTCTTTATTACAGCGTTTTACAGATGACTGTCAGATCAGTTTAAGTAAATTTTGTTAGGGTTAGGGTTATGGTGTTTAATGCCACTTTCAACAATATTTCAGTAACTTTGATCATATTTAAAAAGTGAGATTTTTCTATACTAAATATAAGACTTGAATAATTGTCAAAACCAACAATTATTATTTGTTTTTTTTGGCAATATTTTCATTAAAATTATTAAGATTGTTAAATTTATTTAGTAAAAGCAAATGTGAGAACGTAAGCAAAAATTTTTTTTAAAATCTAAACAAATATTTAAAATAGAAATTCTTACTGTTATTTTTAATGTTTTATAACTTTTACAATTACTTTATTTACACATTCTATTTTTATCACAGAACAATCATAAATTTATTCACTTATTTTTTTCCACAGATATGACGGGGGAAATATGCACCAGTAACATAGTATTGTCATAATTTTTTCAAGACTGCCATTATTTCAATTCAATATTAAATAAAACCCAAATTTTACAAATTTTAATAAATCATATTACAGTGGCAAATGTTGATGCCATAACCTATAGCTAACTGTAAGAGGACATCAATAGAGTTGCATTATTTTTGTTGGACGAAGCATGACAACAAAAGTCTATCAATAGTTATAAGGCATAACAGTCATCTGAAAACAGCTGTATAATCTGCCTAAATCTATATCATAAAAGAACCATAACTCTGTCTAAACTATTACCTGCTGCAGTTGGTGGCAGATCAGCAATTTGTCCTTCAACATTAGACAATTTGTTGTCATAAAATGCCCGTAATTTAAGCATATCTTGCTGTAGTTTAGCCTTTGATGTTTTTTCAGTCTCAAATTCACTTTTCATGTCCTGAAGTTTTGCATCATATTCCTAAGAAAAAAGACAAAATGTCAATGTTGAACTGAAAATTAGTTATATCCAGAATAAACAACTAGAGGCTCAGGTGAGCCTGTATCGCTCACCTGATATAAATAAGTCCTCTTAAGAATGTCTGCATGCCGAATACATCTAAGTTACTATTCAAATCCCATAGGGTTCTATGTTAAAACTATGTCTGCTCATGGCAGCCATCTTGGATGAAGGTTGTGGTCACCGGACACAATTTTGAAAGTATATACTACCCAAGGAACATCCATGCCATGTTTGCTTTAAATTGGTTGACTGGTTTCAGAGGAGAATACTTTTAAACAATTTTCCCATTGGGTCCTATGTTAAAACTATGGCCGCTGACGGCGGCCATTTTGGACCGAGATTGGGGTCACTGAACACAAGTTTGGAAGTTGACCACCGAAGGACCATCGATGACATGTTTGCTATATTGGTTTACTGGTTTCAGAGGAGAAGATTTTAAAA
>MJUT01052807.1:721885-739127 GCA_002080005.1 Gigantidas platifrons | reverse complement strand
AAACTAAGTCGAGTCATGGCGGCCATCTTGGATATGCGATCGGCACAAAAATAACAAATTTAGTAGAGGACCATCCAGTCACCATTTCTATAATGTTACAATTCCATCGGCTAAGTTGTTTCTGACAAGAAGATTTTCAAAGTTTCAACCAATCAGAACACATTATTGGCCCTGGNGGCCATGTTGGTTTTCCGATCTAAACCAAAATAACAAATTTGGTAGAGGACCTCCCAATGAACATTTCTGCCAAGTTTGGTCTAAATCTGTTCAGTAGTTTCAAAGAAGAAGATGAAAGTATGAAAAGTTTACAGACACGGACGACGACGACGACGGATGCAAAGTGATGACAAAAGCTCACATGACCCTTTGGGTCAGGTCGACGACGACGACGATGATGGACGCAAAGTGATGACAAAAGCTCACATGACCCTTTGGGTCAGGTGAGCTAAAAATGTAATCATATATAGTGAGATCATTTACAATACTGTATGATTTAAGAAATCTAGTTACAATTAGATGATTGTTGTATGTTTTTTTAATTATTTTTTCTTTGGCAAAACACAAACATCTAACATGATATGGAAGACAGTTAAATATATTGACCCATCAGACAACAGATTTTGTCATTTATTTTCGGTTTTAATACCTAAAGATTTAGTAGCCTCATTGCTGATTGGTCTACTGAAAGTATGAACCCTGACGTGACCCCTAACGTATCACCAAAGATAAAAATGAATTTGAATTTTTTGAATTTTTGGTGTTTAATGCCACTTTCAGCAATATTTCAGCTATATCATGGCGACCAGTTTTAGTGGTGGAGGAAGCCGGAGTACTCGGAGAGAACAACCGACCCTGGGTAAGCAACTGGTAAACTTTATCACTTGTGGCTGCGAGTCAAGTGCACCCTTTTTTGTAATTTACAAAGCTGGGTGTGAACCCACGCCATATTGGTGATAGGCTTGTATGAGTTGTTAGATCCAACGACCTAGCTCATTGAGCCACCCGGGCCCCTCCAAAGATAAAAAAAGAAAAAAGATACAACAAACAATAAGTATCTATGTAATTTTCTCTCCATTTTGCATAAATATTGTAATGATCAAAATTCAGTGTGATCCAATCACTACAGATTTAATACAGTCATCACTGGTTTCTAACTGTTGTATAATGTACAGTAATATTTTAATTTATTGGCAAATAGGAAAATATCCCTTTGATGTGGGCTGCTGATAAAGACTGTATCACCGAACTGACCTTGATCCACAAAAATATTAGATCAGTTCATAACTCGCATGTGCAAGTTTATCAGTCAGTCTGACGTAAAACACATTATGACGTCACTGATAAAAACAATAACATCAGTTCTGAAGGCCTTGACAGACAATATCACAAATATCCAAGATCTTCCTATCAGACTCGCTGAGATAATAGGAATAATCTCTGTCTCGACCTTCAAAATTGCCGTTATTTTATATACAGTCAAACCTGTCTATAGTGATCACCTGGGGGAGATTGACAAAATGACCGCTATATACAGGTGACCTTTATGTGAAGGGTTTTGATTTTTTGACAAAATATTGCATGTTAGTTGTAAATAAACATTTTTTATTACATCTTATGTTTTTAATAATGTTTTACTGGTTATTTTGTTCCTGTCGTAATTTTACTCTGGTTTACATTTATTGTTGATGAAATTATCTCAATATGATATAATTTGAATAAAACATACAAATAAATAAATAAAGATATTTAATAAACAAAAGTACAATTTCCAGTAACACGAGGTTGAACTGGGAACGTTGTTTTCAAAATCGTAAAGAATCTCGCATTTTCTTTAAAGAATGTGCATTATCTGGGTATGACCAACACCCATCTCCTCGCCCACAGCCCGACAACTTTTCCCAACATCACAATGATTTATAACTTTCACGTTGTCGTCTAATCTCAAAGCTTTCCTATTTACAGATGTTGATGATTTTGACATGATGCACTAGATACAAAATATTTTGGTGAGTGAATTTCCATTCTCGTCGTAATGAATAAAAATCCCCAATAACGCCCGGGGATAAACTGTCCTTTATGTCATTTACGATTCACAAAACAAAATGTGTTTGTTTATTTAATTAATTAAATTAGTCAATATATTTTGTAACACCTCAGGATTTTTGGTACATTTGAGAAAAATATCGATCTTCCGAAATCACTTCCAGTATTATTTTTAAAATAAAATTGACCGTTATACATAGGATTTTACACTGAAAATTACTTATAAATGGTGACTGCTATATCGAATTAAAATATATAGTAAAATGCACTGGGAGAGCACGAAAGTGACCGTTATGAGCAGGTGACCATTATATAAAGGTGACCGTTACGGCAGGTTTGACTGTATATCATATTTTCTATATCATACATGTATCTATTTATAGCTGTTCTCTATAATATATTATATCTATTTATAGCTGTTCTCTATAACATATTATATCTATTTATATCTGTTTTCTATAATATATTATATCTATTTATATCTGTTCTCTATAATATATCTATTTATATCTGTTCTCTATAATATATTATGATGATTTGTACCTCTCTAATCCTATCCTTTTCATCCTCCAAATCTTCTCTACTAAGTCCTGTCTGACTGGTATCTGTAATAAAAATCAGGTATACATATAACAATTCTATTCCTGTGCATATGAAATGCATTACAATGAAACATGTTTTCTATGACAACTATAGCACCAAATGAAATATACAATGCAAATGTAACAGACAATGTAAATTTCTTGGCAGTGATTTTTGAAACGTAAGTCAATCTTGGAAGACTACTGTGGTTGGATCAAATGACATTTGTTTTTTTAAGACTCATCATTTTTATAATTTTCAGTTTGATTCCTTTTCTCCAGCAGTTGTTGCAATTAGCAGCTAAATAAAGGTGCCATATCCAGTCGACAAAAAATATCACCCGGGGCAAATAAGGGATAATTTTGTTTTCATTTAATACAAAATATATCAGTCTATGCATTAATGTGATTTATCTGCAGGATAAACACAATATGAAACTGCAGTAATATTGTACATATATTTTGTGTTAAAAATGAAACATTCACGACATTATACAAACCTGCATCTGTACCTTTATAACCTTCTATATATAGACCTGATGAAAATTTTAAAATCAGAAAAGTATAATTTTTATAGTGCTAGCTCACTGAAACAACAGACATGTCTCTGCACTCTGACTCATTATTATGTTTCCGAGTACACCAGTCTTTGCTCTTTCTCCTAAATGCTCTGTGCTTAACATAGAAGCTACAAATACCAATTTCATATTCTTTGGTTTGACTCGATTAGGGCTTGAACCCACAATCTATCACACTCAAGGCGAACACGCTAATCATTACACCAACAACACAGTTAAAATCAGAATAAAACTGATAACAATGTTCTTACCTGAAGTGGAAGGTTCACCTTGTACAGGGATTTTTCCTGCTAGCATTGCCTTTAATTTCTCAATCTCCTCCTGGTATTGTCGCAGCAGTGCATCCTTAGGATCCTCATTGATCTTGGGTTTGTTCTGGATGTTCTTGGCACGGTTAGCGTATCTCAACGTACTAAGAGTTTCATCATAATTATTATCAGCAGGAGAAAGACAAGCGACCATAAGTGTTTTTGTATTACCTCCGAGTGAATCTTGTAACAAACGTGTCAATTTTGAGTCTCTGTAAGGAATGTGTTTAGATTTCCCGTCAACGAGGGCCGATATTACATTACCCAAGGCTGATAATGATAAATTAATCTTCGTAGCCTCTTTCAGTCTGTCCCCAGTCGCTCCTGGAAATAAAGAATAAAAAATAATGAAAATGTAAAAATAAAATAAAAGGCCGTTGGCCACTGGTCCCCCGATGCCAAGGTTATATCGTAAGATTAAATTTTGAAACTACTGTAAACTAGAGGGTCAGGTGAGCCTGTATCACTCATAATTCTGAAAGGGGATCATCCAAGGACCATTTTGAAGTAAAAAAAGGGGAGTAACTCTGGTTAGATTTGTCGAAAAATCATCATTATCGAACTTGACCTAGATATTCATGAGATACACTTACCGTACATATCAAACCTAGTTTCAATCTGACTTTTTGTTCACAAGTTATAATTTGGAAACCAAAATATTAGCAATTTTGAAGTATAAAAAGGGATGTAACTCTAGTAAGATTTGTCGAAAAATTATCACTATCGCACTTGACCTAGATATTCATGAGATACACTTACATACCAAACCTAGTTTCAATCTGACTATTTGTTCCCAAGTTATCATCTGGAAACCAAATATTTAGCAATTTTGAGGTATAAAAAGGGGCACAACTCTAGTAAAAATAGTCGAAAAATTGTCATTATCGAACTTGACCTAGATATTCATAAGATACACTTACATACCAAACCTAGCTTCAATCTGACTTTTCATTCACAAGTTATCATCTGGAAACCAAAAAGCACACGGACGGACGGACGCATGGACATACGACACCCATTTCTATAGTCCCCTTCGACGAAGCGTCGGGGGACAATAAACTTGGTTCTAATAATATCGAAGAAAAATTCAGTTTATCATTTTTCTGTTGAAGAGAATAATAATTTTAACTCAAAGTAAACAAGTTATCAAATGTATGTGACTATCACCATGTAAAAAGAAACATTTTGTTTACAACATAGTGGTATAATTTTCTAGCTTTTAATTGTTTACTTTTACAAATGGGTAATAATTTCTCTACTAAAAAATCAAAATGTTTTAATTCATATGAAAAACTTCAACTTTACTACAAACAGGTTCTGTAATGTTTTTTTTTAGAAAATGTTGTTTTTTTTTGTAGAATTTTACTCACCTGTTTTAGCCTGCCTTTCACTACCAGCTAAATCTACAAGATTAAGTTTTCCAGCTCGTATATGATCTTCCCCAGCCTCATCTTGAGTACTCATTTCAAGACTAATTGTAAATATGGAATGACTACGTGACGAATCAGCATTCATCAGAGTTGCTCCTGTGGCACGATTTTTCCAACCTTTTTCCATGACCTTTTCACAGTCGTGTACACTGTGTACAGAATGCATAGATAAACCTTTAAAAAAATGTATAAAAAATATTCCGTTAAAAAGAGGTTAGGGTTATGGTATTTAACGCCACTTTCAACAATAAAATGTACTTCAGTTATATCATGGTGGTCAGTTTTATTTGTGGAGGAAAACGGAGTACCCAGAGAAAACCACGGACCTGCAACAAGCCACTTTATCACATAATGCTGCACCGAGTTACCCTCGCCGGAGTGTAGTTAATATGGGAATTTTCACAGTGACAGGTGTATTTCACCTTGAACTCAAATAGAATAAAGTTATCGTTGTTTCTATATTGTTTCTGTCTCTGAATTAATAAAACTTTATAATGTAATGCTTTGACCTCTAACAAGAGTTCAAATCTGTTCAGTTGGTTTAGGTTCATGGTGTTTAACACCACTTTTAATAATATTTCAGTTATATCATGGCAGTCAGAAAACCACCGACCTGTCCCTGATAAACTTTATCACATAATGTTGTATCGAGTACACCTCTTATGACCGTTGTTAAAAAGGGAATTCTCACAGTGACAGGTGCATTTCACCTGGAACTCAAATAGAATAAAGTTATCTTTGTTTCTACATTCAATCATGATTCTGTCTCTGAATTCATAAATTTTTATAATATAATGTTCTGACCTCTAACAAGAGTTCAAATCTGTTCAGCTATACATATCCAATCAGTGCCTATAGCTATCATCATCATCAAAATTTGCTAGTTTTGTTCCTTCCTATCGTAGTAAAGTAACTTGATACAACCTTACATGATTAAGTTTACAGTGACTTACAGAAGGTTAGTTGTTTTATTCAGGTCCTTCAATTTCTTACAAACCATCACAATATCTTTGAAAGTGGAATTAAACAATACTGATATCCTCCTTATAAAGTTCCTTTACAAAAAGTTTAAAAAATGTGAATTCATTTTTTGTATTCAATAAAAACCACCCACTTAGCAAAGGGGGTAGGGTTATAGTGTTTAATGCCATTTTCAACAATATTCCAGTTATATCACGGCGGTCAATTTTTATGAGGAGGAAACCGGAGTACCCAGAGAAAACCACTGATCTGTCGCAAGTCACTGACAACTTTATCACATAATGTTGTATCAACTACACTTCTCCTGAGTGGGATTCGAACTGACAATGATAGCCATTGATTGCATAGGTAGTTGTAAATCCAGCTATCATACGACAACGACAGCCCCCACACTTAGATTTTTTTTTTAATTCCTTAAAACCACCCACTTTGACCCTGAAACACAGTCTTAGAAAATATAAATGTTTTTTTTTTCATTCTTTAAAACCAGCACTTTGAACCTTAAACAAAGTCTTACATAATACATCATTAATATAGTTTTCAGATGAGAATACTTTACCATTGACATAGACTCCTTTCTCTGGATGTTCATGTAAATCTAATTTAGCTTTCACGTCTTTACCAAGTAAATCTCTTATTTCCTCATTGTAGATTTCACAGTATGAGGCATGTAACAAGTATTTGGTACCTTCTACTACTGACACAGTCTCAAAAATATGGTCAAAAGCTCTGAAAAAGTCACAATATCAATTTTTATGCATAAATACTGTATGTAATATTAAATAAATTGTTCTTTGTGACTAAAGTTTTATTTATCCTATGTCTAAATTATCAGCTTTCACAATTTATAAACTAGAATTGTATGATATGTTTGCCCAACCAAAGAAGAGGGGCCTCCATGACCAGAATCATGTTGTAGTTGGATCTATATTTCTATATTTGCAGTGTAACTAAGTAATCAGTACATATCATACGTAAAGGTTTGCGAGTTGCATGCCTAATCCAAACAGAGGATGAGGAGCCTCCAAGATAAGAATCATATCATATGGTAGTTGGATGAGTGTATAGTACACCTGCTGTTTTTTTGGGGGGGGGGGGTGAAAAAAAATTCAAACCATAACCTTATGCCCTTTGGATAAATGGACAATATAACATTTCTGCCAAAAAAGATAATGCTTGTGTGGCGGTAATTGTCCATACCCCCACCCTCGGGCTTCTACACTCCTGTGAATATGATAATATTCAACAGTTACATTCTGCAATGGAAACTGAAGTGACTGCCATATCAGATATCATCACTTTGGCAGATTGTACTGTATATGTACTAGTTCCAATGTATATACCTTGGTATAATACCCCTCTGTGTTGCTGGATTCACAATTCCCTGCATGGAGAATGATTTACCACATCCTGTCTGTCCATAGGCAAAGATGGTACCATTGTATCCTTCACAAACTCCCTGAAAAAAAAAATATTGAAATTTGTTTAAGTCTTTTTTTTTTTTTGGAAATTTTATATTACACCTAAAAAATTAAATACAAAAATGCATTGCTTTAATAGATAATATGAAAATATGATATATATTTTAAAACGTCCCTACCAATCTACAGCACTGATGATATTGTCAAAATAAAGTTTTTCAATGAAATCTTTGCAAGTAATGAAAAAATAAAAAATAGGAATTATAAGATTATCACTGATTAAATTTTCTCACATTTCTTCTTTTACTTTATAGAAACAGTGTAGTATGAATTACCTCTACTAAAGGGTAGGCTATTTCGTTGTAAATATTTTCTGTTGTAGAATCTGTATAGTAGGCACCATCAAAAGTGAACAACTTGGGAGGAGCTTTTGGATCATTTGGGTTCTTTATCGTGCATTGTCCCCTTTTGCTCTCCATTGTCAAGCATGGCTTACATTTTAAATTGTTCTCTCTTTCGTTCATGGGACGACATCTTACAATTACCTTTACACATTCGCCTTCAGACATTTTGCTGAAAAATTAATAAATAAAAAAAAATTTAAATGTCGGAACAACAGTATATTTTCATATTTCATGAGTATGAAAAAGTTTTTTTTTTAAAGTATACCGCTTTATATCTGCGGTGTCAAAATTATGCGGTTTAATAAATCTGATTTATTGGTGGATATTTATTTAGGCAATTTTATGGGGGGGGGAATAATTTACTGGTTTTACCGTTATCACCTATACCAGTAATCAATTTCACGAGTGTTACTTTCCAAACATAACAAATCTTACTCACTTCAACATAAAGTATTATTCTCCTATCATTTTGTTGTCATTTGAGTTTTAAACTTGTTGACAAACTGGCTTAAACAAGGTAAGCATAACATAAAGGAGTCTTGTTTTTTTAATTTTTTTTAAATTTATTTATTTTTAAATTAATTGTGAATAGACTAAAGTAAACTAATTATTTTAAAACAACATAATAATTCATTTTAATAATATTTAATTATGATTGCATTAATCTGCCTTTGTTCAGATCGTTATGAAAACAAACAAATTGATTGTTGAATGTCAATTTGAATGCTGATACCAGTCATTTTTTAATCAATGCTACTTCAACAATAAATAACTGTTTATTACCAATTTTAATTCTGTTTTTGTTATCAATTATTTATGATGATTTTCTTTTGTAAATTTATTGATTGGTTTGTAATAAAACTTTGTAGTTGAGTGATTTCACCTATAAATACTAGCATATATTAGGTAACAGTATCTCCTATTAACTTATGAAACTTTGGCAGTGCTTTTTGTCAAATCCGCCAATAGCACCAAAATAAAACCACTGCCAAATATAGTTGCTATACAGAAAGTCCAGTCATAATGATCATTTTAAATAGCATCTAATCTATACACTGGAGTTAAAGTGAAAAAGTCCTAGACCTTTCAGTTTTGTCAGTTTTAAATCCTGAAGGTCCATCTCATTTTTATTTGAAGGTCCTGTTTTTTTTATCAGAATGTTTCAAGCAATTACAATATCTCAATAAACACCTGGTCCCTTTACATTGCTCAGGTCTACATTCATCATACTCATGGATTTACTTTTGTAATGTTTATTAATATTTTGTGTCTTACTGTTAAATATACGAGTCCTCATATTAAATGAATCAATTTCCATTGATATTAAATTGTTTTTAGCCAACAGCCATCTGAGTTTTGACCTTTTCACATACATTAGTCCTGGTATATTGGGATTTATATAATAACATGCACAGTCACATCTATTACAGGAATAGTATGATCAATATACACTTAAAATAATTTCCTACCTTATTAGAGTCAATATGAGTTATCATTCTTCGCTTGTATAACACACAAAAAGTTTAATCACTTTAATTACCTTATTAAAGATTATGGCACTTTAAACAAAAATCACAATGCTCGCTGGTGCAGCTAACACCAATGTAAAAGTCTGAAGTCAGTAACAAAAGTACATGCACCTTGAATCTTCATAATTTTTAAGGGGCCCGGGTGGCTCAATGAGCTAGGTCGCTGGATCTAACAACTCATACAAGCCCATCACCAATATGGCATGGGTTCGCGCCCGGCTTTGTAAATTACAAAAAGGGTGCACTTGACTCGCAGCCACAAGTGATAAAGTTTGCCAGTTGCTTGCCCATGCAGGGCATGAAGATTACCATTTCCCGTTTCCAGGGAAAAGTAAAAAAAACACATGGGAAAGTAACATGCTGATCGATATTTCCCGCCGGGAAAGTGTTATACGTCCGTTGTTGCTCGTTGTTGTACTTTGCGGTTATCAGATATATCAGTTTCTGAAACTGGTTTACGATTTATTTAAGCCTGAATTCCGTATATAAAGGGATAACATTGTATGTACACAAGGTACCAGATATCGATGTTGTGGTTTGCTGTTGAACATTCAGATATTTTGAAATAAAAACTAAATTATAAATTAGATAATATGAGTAGGCACGGCCTATAGAGAGGACAGAAGTCAGTGAATATAATAGATCTTAATAAAGGAAAAAGAAACCGTTCGTTTCAAGTGAAATAGCTGGCCGAATTTCTGTGGACGAAAATGAAAAGATGTTTTGTACCCTCTGCGTAAAATTCCCCAACTTTACAACTAGAAGCATTAAAAAAAGATCTATCAAAAATAATAATCACAAACCAGCAAAAATGTAGTTTTAATTAGATTCAAATCTCAAATTGATTATAAACACACAAAAAACAAAATAAGAAAAATCAATTTATTTTCAAACAACAAAACCCTTTCAGTTATGCTCAGAATGCAGGATTTTGCATTAAATATTTCAAAATTTTCATGTGGGGGCATGTCCCAAACCATCCTAGATAAATTACGCTGTCTTCGTGGGCCTCAACGGGAAAGTAAATTCTTTATTTCACTTTCCCTTGGGTAAGTGACTTAAAAAATAATTCTTCATGCCCTGCCATGGTCGGTGGTTCTCTCCGGCTTCCTCCACCACTAAAACTGGTCGCCATGATATAGCTGAAATATTGTTGAAAGTGGCGTTAAACACCAAAAATCAATCAATCATAATTTTTAATCCGTTCCATTGCCATTTTTCTTAATATTTAAAACGTCGTCATTAAAAAAACTTTTTGGGAGAAAATTAGGTCACAATGACCTGATTTCAAATATGTCAAATTTAGTAACAGCGAAATGATGTCATTATTTTTCTTTTTTTGTTTTTTTTTTTTTAGAGAGGAGGGGACTAATAATTTATTTGTTATTTACTATTGAAGCTATTTACAATCAATCAGCTTGTGAGTTTTTTTAAACCTGTTATTATTTTGCTACGAATTTCAGCTTTCCGCTCCAAAAATTCCCTGTCGCATTGCTACCAATGTGAATGATTACTGTGCCATCGCATCATTAGGGCTAAAACTCTCTATTCGCTAAATTTGTGTGACTCACTGTCTGTATCAGACAACCAATCAGCAACCAGCCATTATTATGTGCAATACGATTATCTTGTCAACACTTTTGCTTTGTCAATTTCACCTTAAATTTTCTAGAAACCCCTTCTTTATGCAATACGCACATTAAAAAATGTCTAACAAACAGTACAAAGTATCAAACTAAACCGACAGCCCAAAGTTTTGATTAACATTTCAGTTCATGGAAGAATTTGGATCTATAGTAACTGGAGAAAACTACTTATCTTCAGCAAGTTACTGTCATTGACAAACTTTTATTAAATAAAGTGATATCAAGACTTTAGTATACTCAACTATAACTTGTAGTATCCACATGTGACCGTAAATCGGTCAGTTAAGACATTTCCTTATAATTCTCATTCAAATTGGTATTTATAACAAAGATAAATGCCATGTTTACTTGGGCACTTAAGCCAAATAAAATACCAAAACATTGTTTGATTTGATGAAAAAATGTCGGCTCGCTGATCTTTTTTGTTTGCATATGTTTTGTAATGGCGCCCTAGTCACATTACCTGAAATCGGTCAACCATAAAATAGTCGCGTGGAACACAAATAGGCCTAGAAGATTGTATTCTACAATATTTTTTAATTTGCTTTTTCTATATTTCGCCATTTTTTCATTAAATTGTATTTGCTGTCACTTGTTTACAGCAGATAATATCTCTGTTTTCACGTACAAATTTATCCATGTCCAATTCCATGTGATTCATAATAAATCATATATTTATTACCCATAAATTCCCGCTAAAAATCTGAAAATTGTCTAAGGAATTACTTAATTTCAAAACGAAAACAATGTCATTTCCGTTGCCTAATGGAGTTGTAAATATAGGTCAAGCTGCGCAGTGGAATGTAAACAAACACAGGATATGCAAATTATCCACTACGGACTGTTTTTCTGGAAATATTTGACTTTGATTATTAAGTCAAAATGGTAATAGTAAAATGGCACCATTTTGGCACCAAAACCTATAGATATCTTTTCTAATCTGTTTAAATATCATTGTTGTCTTGATCAAAGTGAAAGTAAATTCATTATCTATTTCTGGACACAGGTTGCAGGATAAATGACGTCATCGACATCTGAACTCACGTGACAGCGCATTCCAAAATGGTGACCGATTTCAGGTGTTGACCGATTTCAACGGACGAGAGGATACAAGTATGAAAATAAATAGAAAAAAATTACTTTTACATTTAAACTGATAAAATACAAATAAAAAGATAGTTAAATCCATTTACTCGTAATAATGAATTATGGTCAATTCAATACAACATTCGTCAGGTACAAGGAGAACGCTAGATACGATAACGTACCCTCATTCCGCTTGTGCTCCATTTAGGGTTACGAATCGATACCATTCAACGTATGGGAGCAGTGCCCGGAGTGATTTACATCGGGCTTTTTTTTGTCCTAATTCCGTTGTAAGTGGTTGGAAAAATTAACGGGGGTGAAAGATAAATATATTTAGGTAAACCTTGAGGTGCTAAATAATCGCTGCAGCAATCCATGGTAGACTTATATCCATCTGAAAATTTGAATGCATGAAATCTTCTTTCTGTCCGACATTTTGTTTACAAGTTGCTAGTTCATGCGCACTTGCCTCGTTTTTGAGATATCCTTATTTGGATCAATTCTATAGTAAAACTGACTTTTTCGTAGTAACAGTTTCCATATTTGGCATATATGGATAGGCTCCGCCCATCGCGAGAGTCTACGTAAGGTGTTATGGCGGACAAGTAACAATTTTCAAATACGAAACCGGTCTTGAAGATAGAAACAGGGATTGTAACACTTATTTCGTATCACCATTACTTAAAAATTGTTGAGAATAATAAGATATGACCAGATATGCAAAAAGAAAGTTGAAATATTCACAGAACGAAAATTTTAATTTGCTCCCATACGTTGAATGAGATCGATTCGTAACCCTAAATGGAGCACAAGCGGAATGAGGGTTACGTTATCGTATCTAGGAGAACGCCCCCCCCCCTTTTTTTTTCCTTCTATAAGACCTATACCCTCATGCACTTTCTACCTGAATGACAATGCAATAATAATTCTCATTTAATCATAGGGATGACAGGTGAAATATACATTGCTTACCTGGATAGTGCTTAAACATTAAAATTGGTGATTTACAGAAATATTAATGAAAATGTTTCCTTGGAAACTATGTCAACTATCAACTTTAAAGTGGACTTTAACTTATTCACCTGGTATTTGAAGATTGTATTCAATGGCAATTTAATTCACAACTAAAGCTAAATAATTGTCAAGCTGAAACTTCTAACAAAACCCTTTGAGAAATAATTATTAATTCATTTTAGTATAACGTTCATTTCTCAGCTCCTTCCTCCACAGAAATATTTCGCATTGCATGACGGGAAAATATCAGGTACCCGTAAATAACAGTTTGAAAAAAAATTATTTTAAAAATTAAATTAATCGTTTCTGAACAAAAAAAACCTAATAAATCTCAATTTAAGACAGAGAAAATAATCAATATCAAATTAAATTTCATCATAACTTTGCTTGTAATTCTCGTAAAAGTGAGATCAACAAATATGGCCGACAAGAAAAAAGAGGAACCGGTCGCACCGGAGAAAAAGGATGAAAAGAAAGAGAAGGGAGATGAAAAAGAACAGGAATTGGTATACAAGTCTTACAATAATACAACATGTTTCTAAAAATCTCATTTAGAAAGCAAACTTTCTTCCAATGACACGATGTCTTTGTTTTAAAATTGATAATTTTCGCCATACATTTGTACCTCTATTTTGCAGTGTCATGGGAGATCGCATCAGCATAAAGAATATTTTGCAGCCAACAATTAATTCACATAGTGGCATGGGGATGATGTGTATATTTAGATGTCTTCTGTAATCAAGATTATTTCCAGAAAAACAAATTGGCATGCCCCTTTTGATTATGAAAAGTTTGAAAATACCACATGGTAGGGATGGTAACGGAAATTTATGCTGAATGATGAGCAGAATTTATTGAAATCAGATGTTATCAATAGCATTTCTGAAGTGAAATGCAATTTATTTGAGCAAGATATCTGTTACATTGATGAAGTTATGGCTATTTAAACACCTGAACCCCAAAACGTTTTTCCACATTTTTATCAAGAAAAATGTCAAATCCACAAATTAAATGGAAAAAATCATATAAAATCTAAATATCCATATTTTTTCATGCACATAGTCTTAATACATTGCTTGATCATTAGGGCCACTTTTTAGCAAGAAATCTTCACAAAAATTCCACTTATAAACATTTTTTAAATATAAAATAAATGTAAGACAACAATCGTTTTTTAAATAACTAATGTATAATGACGTCGACTGAAACAGTCTAATATTTCAATATTAAGCATAAAAAATGCACTTAAGTCTTTTGCCTCTCTTCCTTCTTGAATCATGAAATGGTATGTTCAATTTATAAGTAAATTAAAGTAAATTAACTGTCATTATTACATTTAAAATTATACTGGAAAGTGAAAAATGGCAAAACACTCCATAAATGTCATGTTTATATATTATTGTACAATCTAAAACAATGTCAATAGAAAATTTCAGACATAATTTTGGTCACAAATGATTGGAAAACTATGGTAAGTATAGTTAAATAGCTGAAAAATGTTTTTCCAAAGTGACAAATAATTTAAAACATTCTGAAATAATAAAGTGAACAGGTGACGTGTACTGAAATTGTGTGGAATATTCCTAAATTAAAAACCTGGACAATACAAATTACCAAATAAATTAAGAAAAAAAACAGAAAAAAGTAATTAGTGTTTTCATTCAACAATGATGCCCATAGTACTATATGGCATAATATGACCCGCAAATTGTTTTTGCAGTCATACTGTATATAAAAACAGGATTAATATGAAGTATAAATAAACCATGTTTTTCCGAGCACAATTTCCAATGTATTTTAATTCATTGATTAACAAAATCAAGTATAGATTAGATGTAAGTGTTAGAAAACATTATACAAAAAATGTATAATAAATTTGGACAGTGATAGAATAGCTCTAATGAGGCAACTATCTCAATGCCTGGCAATTATCATCCTTTACACCAGGCCACATGTTAATGAATTCCTATTATAACTCTGTATTGCATGGTGTCCAAATATATGACATCTAGGTAGAACACTGCTTTACTGATTTTATAATAAAGACTGTCTGTCATTGTGCCTTGAAGTGACCAATTCTTTATAACTTGTAACCTTGTAACCATAACCCCCCCCCTCTTTCCTCTTTGGCTTGTTTTGGTTACAATTGACAATTGACTTCATGATTTATGCATTGAAGGTGTCAATCAAACAAAAAATATTTTTAAGCAATCAATAAACTGTAAAATTTATTTAGTGGTGTCACTCACTCACTTAACTGGCTTCACTGCATTCACTCAATACAAATTACAATTGACTGATTGTGTCTGTGAGCGACCTCATTTTTGAACTTTTCATAAAATCAATAATTTTAGTACTAAATGACTCAATTCAAGAAGTGCATATTTAATTACATTTGTGATATATCTTGCATATTTTGCCATAAAACATGTTCTGTCGTCAATAATTTACATTCAATAAAGTCAAATATGGGCGCTGACATATTGGATTGAAAACGAGGCTAAAAATTGAGGCCAACATTGACACGGAAAAACTACAATTACAGGTACAGTACGTGGAAAATATGGGGGAAAATTAGTATATTTGGTTTTAAAAATAATTTATTTACCATTAAAATCATGAAAGGAGAGCGTAATCGTCTCTACAAAAAAGTTGTCATATTTTGATCGCTTCGATTCAACTTCTTTTTCTGCTTCGGCTCCAACATGGCCAGAGAATGGTTATTACGCAAGGTTTAACTATTCATAATTATGAAAATGTCATTTCAGGTGTTTGGAAAATAATGTATTCTTCAAAAAAGCCCGTAACAGATACCCACCTGCTGTCATTTTTTTTTCACAAATCATGAAAATTTCTTGACATTTCACGGCATACCAAACAGGATTATCTGCCCTTACCGTTACCGTCCCTACACATGGTTCTGAAATTTGGGGTTGTTTTCATCCTAATAAACTTAAATCACACAAGTCTTTTTTAACCTTTGTAATGACAGTATAATAGAAAAACTAAATATTAAATCATGTAAATATATTCTTGGTGTACCAAGAAGATGTACTAACTCTAGTGTTACAATGTATGTCTGAACTTGGTAGATATCCTTTGTATTTTAGTATAATTATAAATCTGGTTAGGGTAAAACTGGGGATGTTCGGACAGTTTTTCTTCAGTCTTTAATCCTCTTCAGCAATATATCATTCCCATAAAGTACTGTTATTTGAGAAGCCAATCAAATTCCGTTTCATTTTACATTAAATGTCACGCCAATATTAATTTGTAACACGTCTTTTCATTGGTCAAAAGTCAAAAAAAAAATTGAGTGCTAAATTTCAATCGCCATTAATATTTACACTGAAACTAGACAAACTGTCATCGATACGTTTCAAAACCTGTTTATTGAAATCAATCAACTGCATCCTTTTGAGAAACATATTTTCGCTTTCAAATATGCTTAAAATTAAATTTTTTTATCTTTTGAAGCGTTTACCGTAAATTATTAATGCAAAATTAAATAAAAAGTAGTGTCCGAATATCCCCGACAGTAAAATGTTCATCAGCGGGGACGTTCGGACACCCATTTAAAACATAAAACAAGATGAACAAAAAAAGAACATGATCTCCTGACATATTTTAAGTGCTATATGGTTTGGAATAAAAATGTTTCATGTAGTCCTGATCTGAATCTCTGAAATTCCCAAAATATATCGTCTTTTTATGTTTTAACCATGGCGTCGCTTACACAACATGCCCGAAAATGTCTGAACTTCCCCTCCCCAGTTTTAACCGCTTATATCGTTTATATTTTCCATAAAATGAAACAAATATCCAAAAGGAATGGTTTCAAAGAGTCTAACAGCCTTGATTGAGCCAGCAATACAACCAACAACCCATTTTACACTCGAAGGATGATGCAATGACGGTGTTTCCGGCTTGGTGTCCGAACATCCCCGGTTGTACCCTAAATACTGGATCAGACTAGAAACATCTGAAAATATATTGTTAAAAGAATCTTTAAAAATGTCAAAGAATTTACATGAAAATGGTTATACAAGTTGGATTAGCTGTATATACAACATACTTTTATTTTTTAGATTTTTTTTTAGATATCTCTCCTAAATATATTTTACAGGGAAATGTTAATGTTAAAAAACTTTTAATTAAAAAACTGACTTTCATTTATGGAAATGTTTGGAAAAGTGAACTTTTTAATGATATAAGGAAGGA
>MJUT01052807.1:668907-682349 GCA_002080005.1 Gigantidas platifrons | reverse complement strand
GCTCACATCGGTGGTGTAATGGTTAACGTGCTCACATCGGTGGTGTAATGGTTAACGTGCTGACATCAGTGGTGTAATGGTTAACGTGCTCATATCGGTGGTGTAATGCTTAACGTGCTTGCATCGATGGTGTAATGGTTAACGTACTCACATCGGTGGTGTAATGGTTAACGTGCTTGCATCTGTGGTGTAATGGTTAACGTGCTCGCATCGGTGGTGTAATTGTTAACGTGCTCGCATCGGTGGTGTAATGGTTAACGTGCTCGCATCGGTGGTGTAATGGTTAACGTGCTCACATTGGTGGTGTAAGGGCTATCGTGCTCGCATCGGTGGTGTAATGGTTAGCGTGCTCACATCGGTGGTACAATGGTTAACGTGCTCGCATCAGTGGTGTAATGGTTAGTGTGCTCGCATCGAGTCCGGTAGATCATGGACTGTTTTAGTTAGCTACCATTATAAATATATCCAATTAAAAGCGCATGCAAAGCGGACATCATCCTCATTTAAGTGAAAGTAACTTGTTCTCGCCGTGATATAGCTGAAAAAAATGCTCATTTGGGGTTAAACATCACTCACTCACTCACTCACTCACTCACTCACTCGCATGTTTTGTAGTATATATTACATTTGTTTACAGCATATATTAGTTGCTGATATTCATTGACAACGTCACAGTTCTGTTTTGTCTTAGGGCCGTCATGGCCGTAATCGTCTGGAAGTTGGATTTACAACTACGTATGCAACTAATGCCTATCACCACTGATGTTGTGAGTTCGAATCTCGAACAGGGCGAGGTGTACAACATTATATTTATATGATAAAGTTTGTCAGTGACTTGCGACAGGTCGGTGGTTTTCTTCGGGTCCTCCGGTTTCCTCCACCGATAAAACTGACCGCCACGTTATAACTAAAATATTGTTGAAAGTGGCGTTAAACATCATTAAACAAACAAACAAACTATATTGTCTTACTGCCGAAAATTTGAGTCCACTTGCATTCTGGATTTACATTATAATTTTTATGGATCTCAACCTTTATATGTATTACCTGTTTGTATATTACAATAAATTTTCAATAAGCAATCTTTATATCAAAACTTATCTGAAAATGTTTATTACCTAAATCACTATATCACCTATTTACGAGCGATGAGGCGTAAGTATTTAAACTTTTGTAAAAAGTCCACGTAGCACGATTTCTAATTTTAATTTAGAAACATATTTATAGTTATTCCTTTTAAAAGGATATGCGATTTGACTAAAAGAAAAGTTCTTCCTATGCCTTGTATAGAATTCAAGAAATGTAAGTATTTTCTTTTACTAAGATAATTGTCATTTTATTTTTAGGAATTTACCGGCCAAGAAGGCAAATTATAACAATAATCAGAGGTTGGTATAATGATCATCTGTGACGTGTCGACATCAAGGACGTTCATTTAATGTTTTTAAATCAACTTCGGCTTTGCTTGACTTTTGCAGGAGATATCTTATTCTTCGAGAAGTCATTCAGGTTTAGGAGTGAGTGAGTGATTGTTGTTTAACGCCAATTCAGCAATTGTTCAACTATATCATGGCGAGAACAAGTTAATTTTCAATGAGATGGTGATGAGGACGGCTTTGTACTAGACTAACACGCTGCCAGGTTAAGGATTATTACAAATAATAGTAATAATAATGATAAAATTAGAAAACAAAATTTTGGAAAAGCATTTCTTGCCGATAACTTACAATTTCATCAGTATTTTTCACCTTATCGTGTAAAAATTTGATAGAGAATTACGAAGATTAAACCCACACTCATTTTGCTGAAACATCCTCTCTACGAGGAATTCGTCCTTGACATGTTTATATGTAGCTTTGAATGCACACATGTTTCGATCGTGCATTTATAAATATCGTAATAGTCTCTCTCGTAAAAACTATTCATAGTTTTAAAAAACAATACCAGCAAATATGAAAGAAAGGCTTAGTTATGGATGTTTGTTAGTGATTTTTGTTTAAAGCCAAGTGAACAATTGTTTAGCCATATTATGGCGAGTTATGGAGCTTAATGTCCATCATAGATATTACGGCTAAAACAGATTAAAACGAAAATATGAAAAAGTCTTGTAGTACCAACAAACGGACTGCATATGTTGAAAGCCTTTATAGAAAATGAAAGATAAATGAGCGATACATGTCATAGTTTTGTTTCCATACTGCTCGTTTTTCAAATGATACCCACCTCCCCTCCCAATTTTCATTCAAAAATTAATGCTTTTTTAACATGACATTTACTGATAGTCAAAGTTGCACTTTAACGGTAATAACAGGTTTACCATATGCTACATATATATTTATAAATATGTTCATTGGATAAAAAATACATAACAAATTATCAAATGATTATGCTTGGGGAGAGAAACACGTTGTAACAGAGGTAACAATTCATAAATAAACTAGAAAACGTGTTTTACCCTCATCAATTCTCAAAATTAGTCATACAAAGGAGGAGGATGAATAAAACAATAATAAAAACAGATTTGACCTTGACAGTTTATTGGTGACACGCAAGTTTTTATGATTGGGTTATGGTACGTGTTTCGCGCCACTTTCAACAATATTTCAGTTATATCGTGGCTGTCAGTTTTCTTGGTGGAGGTAATCGGAGTACCCGAAGAAGAAAACCACCGACCTGCCGCAAGTCACTGACAAACTTGATCACATTATGTTATATCGAGTATACCTCGCCATGAGCGGGATTCGATCTCACGACATCAGTGGTTATAGGCACTGATTGCATAGGTAGTTGTTAATCCAACTACGATACGATCACGACTACAAGGGCTCCTGTACGTTTTCAGGATTCTGATTTATATCTACATTTGTATTTGAAAATAATAGAAATGTATTCAAATTTACAGACACATCTTTGGTGTACTTGTTAGCGTACATCGCAACGATGGTAGAACCCCGGTTAAAGGTGCAATTGTCTAAATTTTTCATCTTCTTATTGTTTTTTTTCCCCAATAATAATATGTTAGATATATTAATGATTTCAGGAAAAGTTTGAAATTTACAGTTCCTAAATAAAGTAATTGATTAAAACTAAGGGAAATTGACCTCAGGCAATCTTAACAAATGTTGACTGCCCTGTTTATGCCATTTTTCTTGCTCTCAACGACTATTATATTATTTGTTTTTTCAATCTTTTGACTGTGAGCGTATCTGTACAGAAACACAGCGTGCGCATTAAATTAAGATATTTATATTTTTGTTTTAAAAATACCCCCAATTGAATTTTTACATGTACATGTATGTAAACTGTTTGTTATAATATTTTTAAGTTAATTTATTCATTATATTATATTTTTTATAAATATTTATATAAACCTAATTTGTCAAGGCTTTATATAAAAAAAGAGAAAAGAAATACAAAAAAAAAAAAAAATCAGAAACCATCAAAAGATTTATTCTCATTTGCATGTCCAACTGTTACAGTTAGACTCGCCTACATGAAATTTTTTTATAAATGATAATTCATTTATTGTATTAAGATATACTTGCAATGTTATTATACGTCACAAGTATATAACATGAACAGAATTTCTACGTCACTACAAACTTTATAATAACACATGTCGCCTGCTTTATTGGTCACATGACATGAAATATTGATCTTACACTATCTTGCAGCAGAAAGTTAATAAGAATCACAGGTGAAAAGGCATTTAAATTTATACGTGGACAAAGTTTTAAGGATTTATAAATTTTGTATATTGTTTACATTCTGAATTATTAAGTAAGTTTAATAAATTTGGAAAGGTGGTGGCTTTTTATTTAATGGTTATGGTGCAAACTTTCTGCATGTGCATGATTTCACAAAAAATAGCTTGAAGTAGTGTATCCCTTCAAAAGAAGCTTGTCTCATCCCGCTTTGCCGTGATACATTTCTAATATCACAAAAGGTTGTTTATTTGGCCCATATTAATTTAGTCCCGCCACTTTTTATTGAAGTGCTTGTACCAAGACAGGAAAGTCAGTGGTATCGATGTTGCCTATTTTTTTCTACGAATTACCGTGTAGATTTTGGAACTGTTCTGACAGGTTTTTGTTTTTCATTTTTATTATGAATCATGACGACCAAAAAATCAGGAGATGTTTTTCATAACATTTTAATCAATATAGATTATGTTACAAATATTAATTTTAACGCGCCAGATCTGCAAACAAATCTAATCGATGACTCATCATACGGAGACTTTGCTTATTAAAACTTGCAATGAACGATCTTATTACAAAAAAGAATAGGCCTGTAAGATCTTGTATTGGGATCGGAGTTCGAACTTAAGAAAGGTGATTTGATTTGAAATTTTGAAATCATTAACCAACACTTCTGTTTGGTCTGTAATATATAAACAAAAGTCAACGGATGATTTTCATTGTTATCATCAATACTATAACCAAAGCCATTCACTATTATGAAAAGAAAGTTTAACAAATAATGGTCAATAATTCCACCAATATCAACAAAACAAACAACAATTACCTCTCACCTTAAATCTACGTTTGAAATAGTAAACATCACACCATTTGACAAATAAAAACCTTGACGGTTGCCGTCATCGTTTTATTTGCTCGCAAACTTATTAACATTTGAGATTTCTATTCACAACTGACTTTGATTATCCATCTTGGCTTTGATATTTGCTTGTTATCATAAATATAATTAAGGTGGTCTAAGCTTAAATATTGTCATATTATATCACTGAAATATGCAAATTTGATTATAAATATATAAATTCGAATCCCGTTCAAGCGAGGTATACTCGATACAACATTATAAGATAAAGTTTATCAATGACTTGCGGCTGGTCGATGGTTTTCTCCGAGTACTCCGGTTTCCTCCACCAATCAAACCGGCCGCCACAATATAATTGAAATATTGTTGAAAGTGGCGTTAAGCACCATAGCTCTATAAATATATTTTTGTCATGTTATTATAGTTATAGCTATTTTATATGAACACAATAACTATCGCTTTCTAAATGTTACTATTATACAAATTTTAAACGGTGTTCAGAATGCCAAATAACAGGTACCGTTTTCTTTGCAACATGAATAGTGTACATGACACTACTGCCCAAAGTTACGATGATGTCGGATTGCGTGAACTTCGATTTCGTTTCTTGAAATAAAATGGAAAACCCAAAAATACCACACTGTAGGAACAATTAAAAATTCTAATAGACATATCGTCGAAATGTGGGGCAAAGTCGACACCCCTTACACACACTTTCCTGGCTTGGTACAGGCACTTAAAATAAAAAGGGCGGGGTTAAACCAATTTGATGGTCCCAAACATCACATCTTTATTAAATTAAAATAGAACAATTTGCCTCTTAGATACGATATTAATGTATTATTTGAAAATATAGTGTCTTGGTAGTATAATCCTATCCTATAGTATCGCGGGTTCAATGGTTCCGTGTATTCACATGCTATTTTAATAAATTGTCGACCTTATATTTTATAATTAGTACGTTTTTTTAATTTTTTTAATTTTTTAAATTTTTATAACTACTACAAGTTACTATATGACCCCGATAAACATAAAAATAATGAAACTTTTGTGCTTAAAATTCATAATCTTATGTGTCAGTCCACTAAAATTGGACTATTGTCTGGTAACTCACCCATCAACGGATTTCTCATGTCGAAAATCATAGCATTATTTATCAGGCCTCTAAACTTGGACTATATATAGTCTTGTATTTCGCCCATCAACCGATTTTTCATGTCAAAAGTCATAGCAATATTTGTCAGGCCACTTAAAATGTACTATAGTTTTGCAATGGGTTCATCAACCGATTTCTCATGTGAAAAGTCACAAAATTATTTGTCAGGCCACTAAAATTGGACTATAGTCTTGTAATTCGTCTATCAACCGATTTCTCATGTCAACAGTCATAGCATTATTTATCAGGCCACCAAAATTGGACAATAGTATTGTAATTCGTCCATCAACCGATTTCTCATGTCAAAAGTCATAGCATTATTTGTCAGGCCACTTAAATTGTACTATAGTTTTGCAATGCGTTCATCAGCCGATTTCTCATGTCAAAAGTCATAGCATTATTTATCAGGCCACCAAAATTGGACAATAGTCTTGTAATTCGTCCATCAACCGATTTCTCGTGTCAAAAGTCATAGCATTATTTGTCAGGCCACTTAAATTGTACTATAGTTTTGCAATGCGTTCATCAACCGATTTCTCATGTCAAAAGTCATAGCATTATTCATCAGGCCACCAAAATTGGACAATAGTCTTGTAATTCGTCCATCAACCGATTTCTCATGTCAAAAGTCATAGCATTATTTGCCAGGCCACTTAAATTGTACTATAGCTTTGCAATGCGTTCATCAACCGATTTCTCATGTCAAAAATCATAAAATTATTTGTCAGGCCACTAAAATTGGACTAGGGTATTGTAACATGTCCATCAACATATTTCTCTTGTCGGCAAAGCTTTTCGCTGATGTTAAGTAATCTTTTGTTGCAATATGTTTCACCAAGGGAAGATTAAATACTTGATAAAGTAAGGAGAGTCATCGAACTCTTTGAATTACAATAAAGAAAGTAAATCGGCGGTAAACTCATTGTCGTCTGCAACTTCTGGAATGTGACTTTGTCGTTCTATAGGAAGTTCATTACAAAACATCCGTTACGCGTTCATTTGATTCGAGTAAACATTAAACACATCTGAGTACTTGTTGACATATTGTATACACATGACAGATTCACCAATGAAGATTAAATGTTTAACAAAGATGAAAACATGTGTAATAGACATAAAAAACTGAGTTCATGTTAATTAAGAAAACTAGGATTGTGTTAACAGCGAGTAAAAAAACCCCAAAAATATCACTGACGTAACAGTTCCAAAATACAATAGTAAAATGATAGAAACAGAGGACAAATCGATACTTCTCAAGCACGTATGTACATGACCGCTCACTTTTCTGGCTTTGTACAGGCACTTCGAGAAAAAGTGGCTGGGTTAAACTTGTTTTATTGGCCCATACCCCTCCCCCTTTTAGTGAAGTGATGAGGCCATGGCACTGTTTCTCACGTGTGAATAAAACCAATTGAAATACCAACTATAACAACAGTAAATTAAGCCAGCCAATGTAGGGGATTATGGTGTTTAATGCCACTTTCAACAATATTTCAGTTATATCGTGGCGGTCAGTTTTATTGGTAGAGGAAACCAGAGAATCCAGAGAAAACCGCAGACCTGTCGCAAGTCACTGAGAAACTTTATCACATAGCGTTGTATCGAGTACACCACGCCATAAGCGGGATACGAACTACCAACTATGGTGGTGATAGGCACTTATTGCATAGGTAGTTGTAAATTCAACTACCATACGATAACGACCATGACGGTCCTTCTTAGTGACAAATATATATGAACTATTGTGAATGTAAGACGTACTATTATGAATATTATTCAGAAGACTCCACAAAACAGTGGCACAACATTATAAGAAACCTAAATTATTGTTTATATGTAGCAATATAAACTATGCTCGATCACCTGTAGATTATATGTTTCTGTTTGTTCGAACAACTGTCGCTTGTATAAAGTTGGCATATGTATGAATGCCCGAAGCTTGTGACAGTTAAGATGTCATGTTGTATGCCCAGACCTCTGTGACTTGTGTAGATAGATAGCCAAGCAGTTTCTGTATGACATGACCTCTGTACCTTTATGTATATTTGACATGTTTCTGTATGACATGACCTCTGTACCTTTATGTATATTTGACATGTTTCTGTATGCCAAGATCTCTGTACCAATATATATACATTGTATATATATATATATGTGTCATGTTACTGTATGACCTGACCTCTGTACCTTTATGTATATTTGACATGTTACTGTATGCCAAGATCTCTGTACCAATATATATATATATGTGTCATGTTTCTGTATGACCTGACCTCTGTACCTTTATGTATATTTGACATGTTTCTGTATGCCAAGATCTCTGTACCAATATATATATATATGTGTCATGTTACTGTATGCCAAGATCTCTGTACCAATATATATATATATATATGTCATGTTTCTGTATGACCTGACCTCTGTACCTTTATGTATATTTGACATGTTACTGTATGCCAAGATCTCTGTACCAATATATATATATATGTGTCATGTTACTGTATGACCTGACCTCTGTACCTTTATGTATATTTTACATGTTTCTGTATGCCAAGATCTCTGTACCAATATATATATATATATATGTGTCATGTTACTGTATGCCAAGATCTCTGTACCAATATATATATATATGTGTCATGTTACTGTATGACCTGACCTCTGTACCTTTATGTATATTTGACATGTTTCTGTATGCCAAGATCTCTGTACCAATATATATATATATATATGTGTCATGTTTCTGTATGCCAAGATCTCTGTACCAATATATATATATATGTGTGTCATGCTACTGTATGTCTGAATCTCTGTTGCATTTTGTATCATGACAAGTGAGTTTACTCTTGAAGGTCGTCTGTGGTCTTTTAGATTGGCAGCACATTCAGTCTGACTTGGCTTGCTATCTGACAAAAAAAGTATTTTACATAGTGAAGATGATGAAATCTAAGGGAAAATTAAGTCAGAAAGTCACCTGAAACATCATCTGTCAATTTCCCAATAACTGTTTTTGATTGGATACACAGATAAAAATACAACATCATTCATATGTACAGGAAAGAATAGATTAAATAATTTAGTGTGGTTCGCGTTACTGGATCTTTAGTTTGATGTGTAATGTTTTGTAGATCGTTATTTGTCCTTTTGTCCTTTTTCTTTTAGCTATTGTGTTGTCTGATTACCATTGTGTTGTCTGATTACCATTTTGGTATCTTCAAACCCTTCTTATCCTGCAATTGTGTGAACTTGAATACTAATAGAGGGGTCAAATAAACTTCAGTGTTATATAGTCATGGACCTAATAAAGCTTTTCTGTTACCTGATCCATGTAGAGCGACGGTACGAAACGGTAACAGTATAAGTTCGGATGCCATAGAGGACACAATTGAAAACGATTAGAACGACGCTTGTTTCTGCTCTTTTAAAACAATTTGGCAGCTGTTTTGGACTTTTTGACATTGAAGGATAAACACAATATACATAAATTGTCGGTAAATGTAAAAATGAATTATTGCATTAGCTGCCAAAGATTCGCTTTTATACCTATTTCTAATTCTCTTACAAATAAATTTGATCTTTTTCCGACAATTATACGTATATTGTATATTTATTGTTTCACTGGTGTTATTAGATCTCACCGGATTGTAAAGTTTTGTACTGTTCTTTGTTGATTAGTCTCAGACCTTTTATCTTCTGACCGTTACACACATATGGCTGTATGGATGTGCACGTTTAATTTTGCTCTTTATTTATGAATGGAAAGTATTATACAAACTGCACATGCCTACCACACCTTATTTATTCTCTGTTAATGTTCATAGAGACAGTCAGACAGATGTTCGACTTGCAATATCAAACAACATAAGTAGATTTTAATCAACATTGTCACCAACAGTCTTTTTTTAATTATTTGATACCATCTTATTGAAATATTACCATAGCTCATTACATACAAAAATCGAACACACCGTTATCACTATAAATTGATGCGATCTTTCAAAGATAAAAAGTGCATCTGTGTCGGATAGATATATTTGACAATGAGCCTTACATATATACAAATTAATGGAAATAATAATCAACATATAGAAGGGGGAGACATACAGGGGGTGCAACCCAAGATTGACAGAAAATTAAAAAAAAAAAAATTAAGAGCACTTGCAATGGACAGGAGATACTCACAAATTTGGCTATTAACAAGATGTATTTATTAAAAGGGGTGCCACAAATAAAACCAAATTGGAAATCTAAGCGAATTCGCTCTGTCTGTTAGGCATTGGTAATCACGACTTAGACGATTTACCTATATTGTACGGGCTCTTTGGTTTTCTTGCTCTCGAAAACTCTTGAATTATTTAGTTTTCCAATCTTTTAACTTTGATTGTACCTGATAAAGAAACGCGCCCTGCGCACTAAATTAGATATCTACGCTAATATATAAAAAGTATGCAAGAAATATATGATAAATGGTCGCAAAATGATATGACCGTATTTATTAGTTTTATTCAGTTGAAAATTAACAAATTTCAGATTTCTCTTGGGAAACCAGTACTTGTTTGTTTACTATTGAAAAAGAAAGAAAACGTTAAGCACTGTGTCTATATAAACATACATTAAAATATTTGAAATAAAATGCAAATATTTAATCCCATTTGTATTGTATTCAAAAGCAACTACAACTATTTGCGAAACATTTGGAAAACAAAAGTTAAAATTTTCAGTGAGAAGTTAAGAATGGCTTAAAGGGACTTTGAATTGAATACATTCTAAACAAACATACTCTTTCAGATTATATTAACAGTACGTTGTCCTTTATTATTATAACTTCTGAAATATATGTTTTGTACAGAGTATACAAAGGGTGGCTTTGGACATAAATCTTGTTTTGATTGCACATTTGTATTAGAAAGCTGATAATCCTTGATCCTCAAAGTGTCAAACATTTTATCAAGTGTTTTTACAGCTCCTAATTACTGTGTTCACATTAACTTTAATTTAAGGAAATTAATCGTGTTAAATGTACTATTTTTATGCCTTTACATGTGAACTCGTTCTTTCATTGTCTAGTTCATTGTAGGATGTAAAATATGGGGAAAGTTTTTGAACTCTCAGAGAACTCTATTTGATGCATCGTTGTGGGAGCATTCTTAAATGTGGTTAAACATTCCTGGGATATTGATATTATAGTTATATTTTGGTGTGTTTTATGCTGCTGTTCTATTAATTCCTTGATTTATTTTTGAGGTACGTCATAGTTTTTAGTTCATATACTAAAACAATCCGGTAGACATTGTATATCTTATTCTTAAAGTTTATCGTATAATTTGCGTTCATTTTTATTTATTGGTTAAACATAAATATATTAACTTGCCATATATTATTCAGGTAAGCACGTAGAATTCATTTAATACAATTACAGTTCTCTCCATATTAGTTGAAAAAAAAAAAAACATGTGTCCATTTTTCTTTATTGGTTAAATTTAAAGAAATTGACCTTCTGTATCAGGTAAACGTGTAGAATTTATCTAACACACTAGCTCTCCCAACTTGAACTGCAAGCCAAAAAATAATATTCAGAGTTATCTTTTCTTTGCAGAGTGGACAATTATGAAATTTCCATGACAACACGATACATGGTGTGATTTTGGATAAGTAAAAATAAACTAAATCATGTATGAAGATGACAATGATCAAGCGGAACAACTTTTTAGTATTATTGACCTTGATGGGTCAGGTTATATTGACCAATCAGAATTAGCGCACATTTGTGGAGATTTACCTCCAGACGAACTTAAAGAAATATTCCAGGAACTCGACAAAGATGGAGATGGTAGAATTAGTCACGATGAATTCAAAGTAGGGTTCAAGGACGTGTACAAGAACGTAAAGAGACGACGATTATCGAGTAAAAACTCACAAGACAATTTACCTGACTTAGATGCTTTAGATGACTTTGTAGGCTCATTAGACGAGGGTCTAAAATCTCTATCATGGTAGGTAACTCTTATTACTGTGTTTGAGGGGGTCTAAAATCTCTATCATAGTAGGTAACTCTTATTACAGTTTTAAAAAGAACGGAATTAAACTACAGTCAAGTCAATGTAATGGGCAATCACGGGAACCTGAACATGTTCCCTTTATAAGCCATTGGCCTTTATATACAGTTTACAATTACACACACTACTCATTAATGAGTAAAATGAGGCTGTCTTTTATAGACATTGATTTATTATATAGAGGTTCGCTTTAGGACAGGTTTGACTCTATATATAGAAACAAACCATAGTTTCAATTCTATCAAATACATTCACATACAATTTTCACAATTTATTGAAAACCTTCACTAAATGTTTTTGTCTCTATAAAGGTTCTAATTCAAACCCTTGTTTCAATTCAATCAAATACATCAATTTTCGTAATTTATTGAAAACCTCCACTAAATGTTTTTGTCTCTATAATGGTTCTAATTCAGCTAACCGCATCGATGGTGTAATGCTTAACATGCCCGCTTCACGTGCGGTAGATCATGGATTCGAGCTCCGATCTTGTCAAACCAAAGACAGTAAAATTGGTATTTGTTGCTTCCCCGTTAAGTACGAAGCATTACGGAGAAAGAGCAAAGACTGGTTGGTTGGGTCGAAATCAGGATAATGTTTCCGAGTGGAGCGACATATCTACCGGAGGACTGTTGTTTTAGTGAGCTAGCACTATAAAAATCAAACTCAGCGCTTTGGTCTCATCATTATCTCATTGAAAATGAACTTGTTCTCGCCATGATATAGCTGAAAATTGCTGATTTGGCGCTAAACAAACACTCACTCATTCAATCCATAATGCCAACGTGTTTATATCGAGGTATATTACTGAATGTGATGTTAATGTAGATCTGTCTCATTTACAGTAGTTGTTCAGTTATATTATTGAATGTGATGCTAATGTAGATCTGTCTCATGTCCAGTAGTTGTTTAGTTATATTACTGAATGTGATGTTAATGTAGATCTGTCTCATGTACAGTAGTTGTTCAGTTATAACAGTGAATGTGATGTTAATGTAGATCTGTCTCATGTACAGTAGTTGTTCAGTTATATTACTGAATGTGATTTTAATGTAGATCTGTCTCATGTACAGTAGTTGTTCAGTTATATTAGTGAATGTGATGTTAATGTAGATCTGTCTCATGTCCAGTAGTTGTTCAGTTATATTACTGAATGTGATGTTATGTAGATCTGTCTCATGTACAGTAGTTGTTCAGTTATATTACTGAATGTGATGTTAATGTAGATCTGTCTCATGTACAGTAGTTGTTCAGTTATATTACTGAATGTGATGTTAATGTAGATCTGTCTCATGTACAGTAGTTGTTCAGGTATATTACTGAATGTGATGTTATGTAGACCTGTTTCATGTACAGTAGTTGTTCAGTTATATTACTGAATGTGATGTTATGTAGACCTGTTTCATGTACAGTAGTTGTTCAGTTATATTACTAAATGTGATGTTAATGTAGATCTGTCTCATGTACAGTAGTTGTTCAGTTATATTACTGAATGTGATGTTAATGTAGATCTGTCTCCTGTACAGTAGTTGTTCAGTTATATTACTGAATGTGATGTTAATGTAGATCTGTCTCCTGTACAAGTAGTTGTTCAGTTATATTACTGAATGTGATGTTAATGTAGATCTGTCTCATGTACAGTAGTTGTTCAGTTATATTACTGAATGTGA
>MJUT01052807.1:654497-667472 GCA_002080005.1 Gigantidas platifrons | reverse complement strand
GTTCAGTTATATTACTGAATGTGATGTTAATGTAGATCTGTCTCATGTACAGTAGTTGTTCAGTTATATTACTGAATGTGATGTTAATGTAGATCTGTCTCATGTACAGTAGTTGTTCAGTTATATTACTGAATGTGATGTTAATGTAGATCTGTCTCATGTACAGTAGTTGTTCAGTTATATTACTGAATGTGATGTTAATGTAGATCTGTCTCATGTACAGTAGTTGTTCAGTTATATTACTGAATGTGATGTTAATGTAGATCTGTCTCATGTACAGTAGTTGTTCAGTTATGTGAGCTACCACTTTAAAAAAAAACCAACATATTGATCTAGCACAAAGCGGACCTCATCATCATCTCGTTCAAAATTAACTTGATCTCGCCATGATATAGCTAAAAAAATCGCTTTCGCGTTAAACAACAATCATTCAAACACTCTGATTCAGAGATAGATATAATCAAAATGGTACGTTCCAATCCATGTTTCTAAGTAAGTAAGTAAGTAAGTAAGTAAGTAAGTAAGTAAAGGCGACGTTATCAACGTAGTTAAAAAAGTTAAATTTTACAACAGATATAAAGATTTTGAATATAAATACAGTTCTACATGCAGACATCTGATCAAAATGGCGCTTTTCTCATTCTTGTTTGCATGGCCACATTCTTAATGAAACTTGACACATCTAAACTTATAACATCATTGAACAATCTTTTTCGTAAAAGCTATGGTGTAACAGTTTGCTCTTTGATGCAGGTTTCCTTTGATTTGAAATAAATATAATCTGCTGATAGAACTAGTAGGTCAAACTATGTCAACTAGGTCAAACTAGCAATTAAATCAGTATATTTATACTTCACTCGATATTATATATCTAATGTAGGTTCAATATTGAAATTCAATAAATTGATTACCTATTGGTCTCAAAAGAAAACCTTTTGATTTTTTAGATGTTTATAACTAATTGATTTTAAATCTGTTAGAAGTTTCAGTTATCACTATTTTCATAAGAGTAACGGTCAGTAGCAAACAGATTTATACCTTTCTAAGCTAGAAGTCTGTTAAATACGTGCCTTCATTGACACTACTATTACATGTCCATATTGATATTGTCTGGATAAGAATGGAGAAATGCAACACTCAAGGTCTAGCATCTGTAGTGGTCATTTATGTTTATAGGAAGCAGATGACTTGTTTATGCTAAATTGTACATAGTGCATGTCAAATTTTGATAGTTGCACCTGTGAGGTGGACCAAAGCAAAACGTGATTAAAGTTCAGGTGTAATATAAAAGACTCGAGTTCTTCTTCATCAAACAGTAAGGAAAGTGTGAAGACATTAAGACGCCGTAAATCGAAGAAGAACAGACAATACAATGGACAAAACACTACAGAGCAACACGAACCATACTGAAAACTGGAGGTAAACTCAGGTGCTCCGGAAGGGTAGGCAGTTCCTGCTCCTCTAATGGCACCCGTAAAGTTATCTTTCTATTACAGGACTATAGCACATATATAATCAAATAAAAATCTAGATATAACAAATACACTGAAATTGGAAAAATAGACAAAAAATAACCAAAAATATCAAAAACATTTTTCTGTATTTCTAGGTAATTAATCGTAATACATTTAATTTAGTTTTTGAAATATTTGACTTTGTGTATTGATCCATTTTTTTTGCATAAATTCTATACATAATGTATTAGTCATTGCAATGAATTCAATACTACATTTGTTCAGTTTGACATTTATATCCACCTGTTACATTAGATATTGATTAGAATTATAAACAATATTTTCCATGTTTCGATTTCAGCATTGAAGTAAATTCCCCCTGTTATGAATTACCAAAAACAGCCTTTCTTGTTTCTCTCACTTTTCTACAGATGCAAGAAATGAATGACCTTAGGTCGCAGGTTTCATAATTTGTAGACGGTATGCATGACTGAATTGGGACACTATCAATGACCAAATGAACTTGCTTATTTCTTTCTTAAACAGAATGTTTGTAAAAAAACTACAAAGCATTATTTTAACTACATGTAGTTAAATTATGTGTTATGGACGCGGGCTATGTAGGTCTTCCCTATCTCGCACGACTCCACTTTTATAAGGTTAAAAACCTTAACATGGAGATAAATTATGTTCCACTTGTCGTAAACACGTCCTAGTCCTTTCCTCATTCATGACTTATCACCGAGGTTGTAACTAGATTAACACGAAGAGTGTCACTAGTGGAGAAAGAAGTGCTTACCCTTCCGGAGCACCTGAGTTCACCCCAGTTTTTAGTGGGGTTCGTGTTGCTCGATCATAAGTTTTCTGTGTAATGTTTTGTAGATCATTGTTTGTCTTTTTGTACTTTTTCTTTTGACTACCGCATTGTCTGTCCTTCGATTCACGACTTCTGGTTACCCCTTTGGTATCTTCAAACTCTTCTTATTAAATTTGAGTAATTTCTGGTCCTGGTAAAAAATAAAAATGTAGCTATCAAATTTAGTGATCACGACGAGTTGCTACTCAAAGTCGAAAGATGAAGATTTTCGTTTTAGGGAATAACCTTTCAGATTACTTAGTCATCAGACTATTACAATGTATATGATACCTAATATTGATCTTGCACTAAAAACAAGTAATATATAGCACAGCTGTCGAAAAAAGATTATTCCTTCCGTATGGCTTCGATCTTAAGTACAGTTGTAACAGTAAATGTCAAAAGTCATCGATATAACTAAAGTTGGTCAGTATATTTTAAGGTTTGTTCTCTGAACATATAAGAACACACCTTACTCAGTTATAATAAGTAATTTATACAATTCTTATATAGGTAAAGAGGACCTAACCTTTTTCTTGTGGTTAAGATCACCTGTTGCATATAACAAAGTAATTACAAGTTAAAAGTACTGGAAAATTTTATTATTTCTGGAATAGCAATGTCCATATTGATTGATTTTATATATCTATATGGATTTGTCTTAAATCTATTTAAAACTCTAATCTAGATTCCTTTTATAAGACTGACGATGAACGACAACGAACACCAAACTAAGTGGAACCTGCATAAATTTCCAATCGTAAATGAAACGTGTATTAATGTGCAATGGGATGTAAAATAATATTAAATTCCATTATGATGTAAAGTAAATACAATTTGTATTGAATTCCATTAGGTTGCAAAGTAATACAATTTGTATTGAATTCCACTAGGTTGCAAAGTAATACAATTTGTATTGAATTCCACTAGGTTGCAAAGTAATACAATTTGTATTGAACCCACTAGGTTGCAAAGTAATACAATTTGTATTGAATTCCACTAGATGTAGAGTAAATATAATATGCATTAAATTCCACAAGGATGTAAAGTAATTATAATACATGTTGAATTCCACTAGGATGTAAAGTAAATAAATTACATATTAAATTCCACTATGATGTAAAGTAATTATAATACATGTTAAATTCCACTATGATGTAAAGTAAATATATTACATATTAAATTCCATTATGATGTAAAGTAAATATAATTTTTAAATTATTTGGTTTTCCAATCTTTCGATTTTGAGCGTAGCCGATGAAGGGGTTTCCAGAAACGCGTCGTGCGCACTAAATTTGATATCTACGTTTTAGTGCATTGCATTCAACTAGAATGTAAAGTAAATATAACATATATTAAATTCCACTAGAATGTAAAGTAAATATAACATATATTAAATTCCACTATGATGTAAAGTAAATATAATTTTTAAATTATTTGGTTTTCCAATCTTTCGATTTTGAGCGTAGCCGATGAAGGGTTTTCCAGAAATGGGTCGTGTTCTCTAAATTTTATTGCAATATCTACGTTTTTAGTGCATTGCATTTCACTAGGATGTAAAGTAAATATAACATGTATTAGCTTTCCATAGGATGTAAAGTAAATATAACATGTATTAGCTTTCCATAGGATGTAAAGTAAATATAACATGTATTAGCTTTCCCTAGGATGTAAAGTAAATATGAAAAAAGATTCAACAAACATATAATTTTATAAAGGTCATAGGTATTTCAAGTTCTAACTTTCAGGAGAGTTCTGCGGTATGAACCACATCAAGTTCAATTCATTTCATATAGTAGCAACATTTTCAAATAGGAGAAAAGGTCGAGAAATATTCAAAATTTAAAATTTAAAAATAGCAAACATACAATGCTTCTCACGTAATTAAAGCTGTAAAAATAATATTTTATCATTTGTTCTCTATCCATTATTGACCTATATTTATAATATTGCCCTCGATATCAGACTTATATAACAGTTAAGTCTGATTAATGTCTATTCCTTTATATTTTGAAATTTTAATAAAAATTAATAAATACTTTGTTTAATGATTTCTATTTATAAAATATTCTTTTCATGAGGTATTTAATCACGCATGGTATCTTTGAAAGAAAACTAAATACAAGACACGAAAGATAATACACGAAAACACATAACTCTAGCGAAACAAATATTACCTATATATATTGTATAGGTAAAAAGACATGAAAACAAATATTTGCTTGTGGCGGATTTAATTTTATAAATATCAACAGTAAAACTTCAATTTAAAATACTTAAAAGACTTGAGATCCTAATCGTTAACATACATTTTAATAAACGCTGTTGTACATTCGATGTAACACATATTAACGTTTTGCAATACCAGCAAAATATATCTGGATTTCAAGACTATGAGGAGGAATATTGTAAACGTGAACGTCTGACGTTATGACTGTAAACAAGCACTTGACTTGATGTCATTTGTTCAGAAATTAATGTATTTCATCTGTTAAAAAAGAAGATATAGACTTTAGTGTGCACGACGCTTTCTGGAATAACCTTCATCAGACACGCTAAAAATCAACAACATACAATAAGGGAAAACACTAACACTGCATGATAGTAGTTCTCATAGGAGAAGGAACAATTTACTTGTGTTGAAAATTGTTATTGGATTGATTGATTGATTGATTGGTGTTTATCGTCCAGCGAGCAATTTTTCAGCTATATTCAGGACGATACATAATTAGTGAAGACAATACACGGAGAGAACCTTTTCAAAAGGACAACTTAGTTAAAGCCAAAACTATCGACATCATACATTTTAACCTGATTTGATGACATCATAGCAATTTGCATTGTATGTCAACAAATAGGAGGATATGAGAAAACATGATATCGAAGGTTTTGTTTGAAATAAAGGCGTCGGATGGCACGATTTTGATTGTACACGAAAAGAAGACACTTGAGCTATTCAGTTTGTAATAAAAAATAAAAATTAAAAAATTAGTATATGACATACATTCTCGTGTGACGTACCTATACATTTAAAGTTTAAAAGGGTAATATATAGTCTTTGTTTCAGACAACAAACAACATATGTATATCTACGTGAAAAACGGTAGCAATTTTGTTTAATGTAATTGTCAATAATAATAATAATAATATTGAAAAAGTTATAGACTTACTATCTTCGATATTTAAAGTCGATCGTGACTAAATAGAGAGGTACAAGTGTGGGATATATACAAAACTAAATCACCTGTTAAAGTACTTTCACCTGTAAAAGTGTGTGTCTTTTGATGTAGTGGACTGTACCGTATCGTGACTGTAAAAAAACTGTAGGTTGTGAAAGTTGCAGGACAGTTACACTGACCATGGCATGGATGGTTGATTTTGTTAATTGTTATGTTAAAGGAATATGAAATAGTGCAATATGTTATATAAAACCCGCCTACTTCCATAAAAGTTTAAGATCTACATTTAAAAATTGTGTGCTATCAGTTTGATAATTTTGCAAACACCTGCTGGACTACTACATGTATGTACAGACATATTTGAAATTAAGCAACAATATTATTAAAACTAAACAGACATATTTACTCTTAACGGGAGATGGACTACAAATATTTATTTTTAAAGAAACGATTAATGTTATGTATTCAGTGGACCATGAAAGATGAACATCAAAGATAGCAATGAGAAGTATTTACTGTTTTTCTTGAATATCTAATTATTTGTTAAATGAATACACGTTGAATAAATAACATCAGCCATCTTGAAGGAATCTTAGTTTAAATTATCAAATGGATTATAATGTTCAAAAAGGCTACTGAAGAGGTATATACTGATGTAGGAGAAGAGGAATCTTACACTAAAGATTCGTTTCGTCACGTGGCGGATCGTCTAAATCTGTCGTCTGAAGAGTTTGAGGCTGTCTTCGCAGCAGTCGACAGTGACGACGATGGCGTCATTACAAAGAAAGACTTGTGCGCACCATCACCTATAACACCAAGGAAAAACCCGACAATACGTGAACGACTCCCATCGCTGTCTTCAAACGACACATTCAATAACGATTTAAGTGCTTTGTCAGAGAAAAGGTAAGTTTTTTGAAAATATTATTTTCTGAAGGCGCTGTTGAATGTCGATTGTGAGATTTTTTTGTTGATATTCTAATAAAAGACGTTGATCCAACGACTAAAGATAAACTACATGCATACTATAAATAGAATAATTTTCGTATATATAATGTATTTAAATTGGTGACAAAACTCAATAGTTTCCCAAACGACATAACAATTTATTTAAGTTTACTAGCAATCTATCTCATTAAAACGGCATGCTTTTACTTTTTGCCTTCTAGATACCGTAGCATGTGTGTGTACATATTTCAATGTGTTTATAAAAAGTGATGTCTCTCGGAAATAATCGTTTCCACGTTGGTATCCACAGGCATTTGTCTCAATCAACGTATCGTATCTTTACTATCCAGACGAAGATAATAGTGCATTATACATTCTTTGGGTAAACAATACGAGCTATACACAAAATAAATTTTGTGACAATCTCCAAGTTTCCTGTACATCTGCATTGGTACAAGTCCTAGGCCGAAGTGATTTGTCACGGTTAGTATTACTTTACCGTTGTTACACAAGAATAACATTCTACTGAAACATGGGTTTCCGAAAACTATTCATTAGAACTTAAAAAATAGCGGTTATTGGTATTTCTTGTAGGCAGGAAATTAATAAAAAAAAACTTGGTATTGTGTCAATATGTTTCGTAAATTTTCAAGATGATATTTATTGTAATTTTAGCAGGCAATAGATATTCTGGGTTTGTTTGTTTTTTTAATTTTTAAATTTTGTTTATTTTGGTGTATTGCTTTATACCTATAGTAATTCGTGTCTAGGCTCAGTGGGCTTAAGAAAAATGAATGTAATTGGTATGTGTTTCAAATATTTTTCTATTACAGTTAAATTTGTCGATTTATAAGAGTTGTTTTCATGAACATTTGGTTTAATGTTCGTGTGGATAGTAGATGCGTGGATCGAGACAAATGCCTGTATTTGTATTTGTATCTTAATCTTTAAACAAGCGCATAAAGAACATTTTATCTTATTTCATTTTTCAATAAAGGAATATTTTCGTTTAAATGAAAGTGGACAATTGTAACATTTTGTAGGGTGTGTTTGATTTATTAATGTTTCACGTTACTATCTAGACATTTAGACTGTTAACTATTCAACCTTTAGTGAAGCCAATTAGAAATGACATCAAGACAAACTTCATATGCAAAAATACATTACAAATTGAATAATGTTGAGTAACATTAAATTAACATTAAAAGTTAAATATCACTTCTTTAAATAATGATACTACACACGCTTTATTCCTTAGCCAGACAAGGTAATACTCCGACTATTACAGTTATGGTTTTCTTTCGTTTTTGTGTATTTACTATGACAGACAGCCCATGACAGACAGGATCACGCGGCCGTGTCTGTCATGGATGAATTGACCAATCAGATTGAATATGGCGACCGACGACGGGAAACTACGATAGTGTCCGATTGAAAGCCATATTTACAACAATACACAAAAATAATTAAAACGCCTACTTTGCAAGCTTATTTTAGTTATATTTTATCAATATTGAAGCGTACACGAAACCAAATGACGTTTGATCTTTACGTTTTAAACTGGAAGTCTTCATATATGACGTCATGTTGTTAATGTACCAAAGACGTCAACAACATTTCGCGGAATTTTAATTTGTGTGGTTTTTAGACCAGGGATATGCAAGAATACATTTTTATGTTCAGCATTGCATTAAAGAATTACGGTATAATGATTAAACTGTTCTTTTCAGGAGTTCATGCATGTGTACACGGGGTCGATGCACTCACAAACTTTACATAAACGTCCTTCTATCTCCTAGTACGTCGGTGATCTAGTTTCGGGACAGAAATGTAAACATTGTTGAAAACGGAAGAAATAGGTTCTTACACTCATCTCTATTGAAGATCTGGGATTTCTTCCACTCGTGTGAGAAATTCTACGTCTTTTCACTCGTTCCGCTACGCTCCACTCGTGAAAAGACGGAATTTCTTACACTCGTGGAAGAAATCCCAGATCTTCAACAGAGACTCGTGTAAGAACCTATTATTCTTTTTATATCGGATGTGGTCAATAGTCTAGGGCGCTGGACATAAGATTAAGTGATTGGTGCTATAGTGTATCAAAGGTGTTGGTTCGAATCCCGTCGAGGGTAGACTAAATTATTGTTTGCTCAAAATTCTAAAAGTAACTCTATATATATGACAATAAGAATCAAATCTAGACAGGGAAAGTATTGAATAAATAAAACAGTAATACCAACATATATTAGATGTTTATCTATTATTTCGTCTAAAATATTGCCTTTGATATAACAAATGTTTGAATTGTTGGAACTGTTTAAAATGTTTTTTTAGCCTTCACAGAAGAACAAAGGTTGTTTTGTGTCTTCAAATATTCATGAAAACGCCTCTTATAAATCGACAATTTTAACTGTAAAAGGAAAAATGTGAAACGCTTACCTATTACATCAATTTTTCATAAGCTCACCGAGTCTAGACACGAATTACTCTATAAAGTAATAAAAATAAACCTTAACATCTAGTGTCTGCTAAAATTACAATAAAAATCATCCTTAAAATTAACGATACATATGGACATAATACCAACTTTTTTTTTATTAATTTTCTGCCTACAAGAAAGATCAATAATCGCATTTTTTCAAAGTTATGGTGAATAGTTTTCAGAAGCCCAAATGTCAATAAAATATTATTCTGGTGTAACCTGCTGCCAAGTAATACTAACAGTAACTAATCACTTCGGCATAGGATTTGTACCATTGCAGATGTACAGGAAAGTTGGCGATTGTCTCAAAAGTTATTCTGTGTGTTCGTATTGTTTACCCAAATAAATATTATTTCAATCGTTTGAAGGAACTGAATTAGATTGAAATTAATTTCTTCTAGTTATCTGCCCATAGAATGTATGTATTTTCCCGCCGTCCGTGAAAATACCATTCAGCACGACAGGGCCGACTCGATTGGACGTGTATACTTCGTTAGTTAAATTTTATCTTGTTTCGAGGAAAACTTTTCTTCTTTATTCCATATTAACATTTCATAAAGTTTTTTGGTTTTTGCACTACAGATATTGAAGTGCATACATATTTTTGTTTGTATTGTATAATACTATGTTGCTGAATTAAACACAGCACATGGCACTGTCGTGTGGCTATTCAATTTGAATATTGTTTTTCTATTATTGGCCTATACAGTGTATACAGATATTTATGGGTATGGTATGTTGTCTGGGTTTTTGATTGTTGTCTAGAAGAATGCACTATTAGACTGATGTAATATAGCACAATAATCGATCGTTTTAAGTTTGTATCTTTTCGCTTTGTTTACAGCGTCTGTTGGTCAACATATTCAGTCAAAGTAATATTGGACATCATATTGCCCAGCTGTTATTATATTGTAGTAAACAATAATAGAACATAACAATTTGCTTTACGTCACTTAAGTTGAATATAAGGTTAATAGTAGCAACATAACTGTATCTGTATGGGATGGTGTGATACTATTTATAGATGGAGCTTTGTTGACACGAGTTCATGTTGTTATTAAGTAGATTCTTAGACAATATCCGAATATCTTTATATGGACGCATTGGAAATTATTATGAAAAGAAAGTTTAAACAGCGATGCTCAATAAGTCCACTAATATCAGCAAAACGCAAACCACCCCTCGCCTCAAATCATTGCACATGATACTTATCAATGACATTATTGTCTTAAAAGAAACAAGTACTGCTTATTCTTCGCGAACATTTGTGCTCATACCTTTTCTTGGTGAGGTCCGTGTTGCTCATCTTTAGAGTTTTATGTTTAGTGTTTGTTGTTTCGTTTGTTGTTTTGTCTTAGTTCGGTGTATTGTTCGCACTATTGCCTGTGTCTCTGGATTGTCTATATTGCCTGTGTCTCTGGATTGTCAATATTTCCTGTGTCTCTGGATTGTCTATATTGCCTGTGTCTCTGGATTGTCAATATTGCCTGTGTCTCTGGATTGTCAATATTGCCTGTGTCTCTGGATTGTCAATATTGCCTGTGCCTCTGGATTGTCTATATTGCCTGTGTCTCTGGATTGTCAATATTGCCTGTGTCTCTGGATTGTCAATATTGCCTGTGTCTCTGGATTGTCAATATTTCCTGTGCCTCTGGATTGTCTATATTGCCTGTGTCTCTGGATTGTCAATATTGCCTGTGTCTCTGGATTGTCTATATTGCCTGTGTCTCTGGATTGTCAATATTGCCTGTGTCTCTGGATTGTCTATATTGCCTGTGGCTCTGGATTGTCTATATTGCCTGTGTCTCTGGATTGTCTATATTGCCTGTGTCTATGGATTGTCTATATTGCCTGTGTCTCTGGATTGTCAATATTGCCTGTGTCTCTGGATTGTCAATATTGCCTGTGTCTCTGGATTGTCTATTCTTGATTGCCCCCTCGGGTTTTTCAAATCTTTATTTATTTGATGAGTAATTTCCATGATAATTACCATCTTGAATGACAATAATTACTTTCTGAAAAAAAAGCAAAAAAAAGCTGAAAATACTGGTCCAAATATAATCTGTAAAATGACCAATAGAAGAGAACAAAACAACATACACGTGATTAATGTTGTTGCCTTGTTGTAAAATGAAAACACATGTGATCACATAATTCGAAGAACTTTTTATCCATGTTTTGTAGGCATAGATACCTTATATGATATACACAAGATTTCAACATCTGATTAATGCTATTGACTGAGTATAGAATTAAAGTACATGTGACCACAAAATTCCACGAACTTTTTATTCCATGTATTGCAAATATCTAATAATTATAGTATACCTAATGTTTGTATTGTTTCAATGCTTAGCAATGAGGTACTGATTTACTGGTGGAAAAACGCGAATTGTATGTTCACGCCAATTTCAGCAATGAGGTGGTGATTTTGTGGTGAAGAAATACAGGCATCTGTAAATGTTTGCGAAAAGTCATTACTTGAAGTACAAACATGTTCCCTGATATTGGTATTTTACCTTTTTCATTATTTTGTTTATCGGTTGAATATCTAGTTATGAATGTGAGAGGCAATAAATCGATTTCATGCAGCCACACTTTTGTGCCTGGCCATCGAACCTAGATATCCATCAGTATCTGTCGTTGTCATTCGTGTGATTTGGGAGTTTTTGTGAGCCACGGGAGATATTTTATGTTATGTGGATTTGTTCACCGTCATAGTGTCGTGGTCGTTCTTGTGAGTTGGGAGTTTGAGATGAAAATAAACCATATATATCAAACCACAATACAATTTGTTAATCATTACTAATATCTGCACCTGTGAAGGTAAATTTACAAATAATCTTTTATTGCATATAATTCTAATTTTAGTATCGCGTGATTATGACACGGAAATGTACCATATGCACAGGTACATTGGTGATCACATGGCTATATAAACATAAGACTGAATATTGCTGTTCAATGAATAAACAATTCTATATATGTATGGAAGACATATCATTGACTTAGCTTTACAACAATCATATCTCATTTACGTTATGTGGGTGTAGTTGCGTAAAGCGGTGTCCAACACATATTGTGTTTTTGTTTTGTTTTATTTGTCTTGGTCTTGTGTCTTGTGTATAAAACGTTGCAAGTTTCTCTGGATTTAATTCTTCTTGAATGACCTTCGGATTTCTCTAACGTTTATTTATTACAAATTGTTCTGACCCAATTTTGGCTCTCATGTTTAGACATTTTGATTTTCATTTCCCCGAAAACTTTTAATTTATTTGGCTTTGTAATCTTTTCCATTTAAGTGAACTTGATGCAAGTGATTCCAGAAACGCGTCATGGCATTTAGTTTGTTATCTACATTTTTGTTAGAAGACAATGAATTGGAATTAAATGGATACTCTTCCTTTATTTTACTTCTACATTTCTGTCCAATTACAATCACACTTATACATACACCTTGACACCATTATTAAATAAACTCAATAAACTCACAGTGTATCTTCGACCCACTTTATTACTAATCTACTTACAAAACACTGATGACTTATAACTTTTGTTAACAAAGTCTATGAAATATAGGAAATAAGATGAAAAACGAAAAAATACCACACTGTTAGAACAATTCCAAAAGGCAATATCAAAATTGTAGAAAGATGAAAAATTGATACCCTTAACACAAACAAATGCATCACCGCTCATTTACCCGGCTTATTACAGGCACATCAATTAAGAGTGACAGAGTTAAAGTAGTTTCATGGGCTCAAACATACATACATAAATGTTTCTACTTTGTTTGGTTGGGGCATTGTACTATTGACAAAATAATAATTAATTCGTAATTGTTTATCGTTTCAGTCAAGAACAAGTTTGTGATTTATATCAACATCTGCATGCTTCAGACAACCCAGAACTACTACAACATTTTGAATCCATTATCCTTGGTGTAATCAAAGATGTCCGTACATACCAACTGGAGAACCAACGACTGGAGAAAACATTCAAAAAGTAAGATATTGTTTATATGTAATATTGTTTCTATTGTTAAGGTTATTGTTT
>MJUT01052807.1:625492-646310 GCA_002080005.1 Gigantidas platifrons | reverse complement strand
TTAGAGAACAGCAAATAAACGTTAGAGAACAGCTAAGGGACAATCAAAAATAGACAATCCAGAGAAACCGGCAACATAGGGTACACAAGACGAAGAAAAACAAAACAAAAACACAACCAATTATGTGTTAGACACCACTATAAGCAAATACATACAAATAACGTAAATAAGACATGAGCCATTCTACAAACAACTGGAGGTAAAGACGAACCGAACATCGTTTTTATATTTATCATCATTATGAAAATTTATGTATTTGAGATAGAAAATGGACTGAGTGATTATATTCCAGGTTTACATTATTTTTGATTATTTCGGGGTTTTTTTTCCAGTGATGCAAATCAAAAACTGCACGACCACAATGATGATTTACTGGAATCTTTTGATCAGCGACCTTCACCTAAAAGACAATTATCATCTGCAGTAAGTAAATTAATGGCAGATATATGTATATTCTTATCCAATCATAGACCTGTTTATTGTAATGTATAATAAAAATAATAGGCACTCGGGGACAGGGTAGCCACCACATGTTTTCGTAGTTTTGGAAAAACGGGATGGCTATCCTGTCCCCAATACCTATGATAAAACCATATTAAATATTATCAGTGATTTAATTTGTTTTGCATTATGTAAATTGTAATGTTCCTGCTTTATTTTCTGGCATTCATCTGAACACATCTTTTTTCAACACTTGTAGAATCTCTACATTTTGTTTATCTAAGGGGAAGAAGAAATTTGTATTGATAAAATATGAAAAAAGATGACATACACGTAAATCTAGATATCAATTGAACTAAATCGTAGTAACAAACACAAGCCCCGCATGTGATTGAGTGTTGATTGATTAAATTCCTAAAGAAAATATTTCATTCATATACAAGAAGAAGACATGTTAATACAGAAATGAGAGAGGACAATCTGGGCAACAACTTTTAACTGCCACTAGAAGAGTATGCATAGAGAGTTGTGAAAGGACAAAAACACGTGCAGGGATATGGTGGTACTACACGTGCAGGGATATGGTGGTACTCTCCAAACACCACACCCACAATGTTTCAGGCTTACAGTATTATAACTCCCCATCGATAGAGCATTCCTTAATCGCCACCAAGGGGACATACAGGACAGAGATGTTCGTTGAGCTTGGAGAACGGTCACCAGCAGCCAGCCTAAATCTGTCAAAGAAAAACGAGACTATATGCCATGGACTAACAAACCACAGAGTTAAGAAAATGAAGTATGACCTAACTCTCTGGCTCGGGCTAAATTTTTATATTCTAATGTAGATTTTTCTTATTTTGCAGTCATTACCCAACTCAATAGGAGGAGATAGAAGAGGTTCATTAATGAGTGATTACCTACCTAGTGGACCCCCATCGTAAGCACATCATTTCTTAGATTTCTTCTATTTTTTATTGCTTTGCTCAATAATACCTAGAATTTCACCCATTTTTCAATTTACTCTCATTTTCACATTTATGACAATATGTTTGAATGTTGTAGATGTCGTTTAATGGTTTATTGCACCAATAATTAATTGCATCATACCTTTTTCTTACATCTGAATAAATGAATCAATACCATGGCATTACCATGGAAACCATGCCATAAATATTGATTAGAACCATAACATGACAATTGAAACCATGATATAAATATTGAAATCATAACATAAATAACCATTAAAACCATAATATAGCAATTGAAGCCATTCCAAAACAATTTTGAAACCATGACAGAGCTATTGAAACAATGACATAACAATTGAAACAATGAAATTCATTCAAATAAAACGACATTAATTTTGATTTCTGCTTAAGTATATTCATATGTAGATTTATGACTAACTAAACATCTTGAAAAAATAATTTACAGATCAAGAAGGAAATACGATTCTCATTATAAAAGGTAAAAGAAAAATCTTGAAAGAATATTCATAACATCACATGCATGAATCATGTTTATTTTGTAGCTGCTTTATTACATTATTTTATAGTATTTACCATATACTACTAAAATATATTATCCTTAAACAATCAATATTGTATATTATAAAGGGGACAAGGCTATATTTTATGTATTTTATATATATATATGTTGGTATATGTTTGTTGGTATGGGAGTTATGGTGTTTAACGCTACTTTAAACGATATTTCAGTTATATCGTGGTGGTCAGTGCTATCGGTGGAGGAAACAGGAGTACCTGGAGAAAACCACTGACCTGTCACAAGTCTCTGACTTCTTTATCACGTAATATTGTATCGAGTACACCTCTCTGGTATATCAAGTTAAGCCTACTTTATTGATTAGCAAAAGTTACGGGTGGTATTTTCGCTGAGTAGGCAATTAATTAATTAATTAACTGATTAAATAGCATTCATTTGCACAAGAATGCATTTAAATTGAAATATACATCGACTATAAAAAAAAAACAAGGAAATTATCTGAAATATAGTAACATCGACTTCATTTAATTTAAAGCTCATCTTTATTTTGATAAATTCAAAGGGAGATAACTGTATGTAGGATTATTAAATATATAATCTGTATTACATATTGTATATGCGTTATCTACTAACAGGTGTTAGGGGTATAAATAACCACAATACATTTGAATATTTGTGTTAATATTGAAATAGGTCATCTTATTTATGTCCCGATATCTTCTTTAAATCTGGTTTCTCATTGTTTTGACTTTTCAAAATTTTATTAGTTAAATCTTGACGTGCAATTACCACATGGAGACTTCTAACTCGAATGTCACCTCAAGATCTGTAGTTTTATCATGTATTATTAGCACCATGCGCCTGTTTTCAACCACAAATGGAATGGCTCTTTATGGGATATTTCTGTCTGTTTTTATTTCTAGTTTTTTTTAACACAATAAAAGGGAAGTTGGGATCAGCGACATGCACTCTGGTTTAAATTCTTTATGATTATGATTTTTCAAAATGATTAGTCCTTTCAAGTTTCAATTAAATATATTTGTAAAACAAACGTTGAAATGAAATGTTATGCTAATAGTTTCATTAAATATTGTCCAGTATTGTCAAAATATTCATAATAAATATTTTAAAAAAAACGTGGATATCTAATTTAGTGCACACGACGCGTTTCTGGAATAACATTCATCAGATACGCTCAAAGTCAAAAGATAGGAAATCCCTAATAGTATAATAGTCATTGTGATCAAGTAATACAAATGATCGAAATAGGGTAGCCAACATCGCCTATGGTCACCAATCTATGATCGAGGAGAACCTTAGTTTTAATCAATTTCATGATGTAAGAACTGTTTTCAGACATAAATATGAATTATGCCAGTTTTAACATTGATATATATTTGTTTATTGTTAATGGTTTTTTTTTCATTTTACAGAGTACGATCGTGTAATATTAGTCCTACACCCTCGCTGGCCGAGGATTTAACACCAAACAATATTACCGTCAATTCATTCTCATTGCCTGGCCAATCACCACGTCTTATTCGAGCTAGATTACCACGTGACGAAACATGTGAAGAGGATGAAAATGGAGATGAAATTGGTAAGGGAGATCAAATGTATTATTTTAGATGATAAAAAAAGTTTGAAAATACCAAAAGAGTAATCAGAATCCGTAAATCGAAGGAGAACAAACAACACAAAGACCAAAAGTAAAAGGGCAAATATTGACTTACAAAGTACTACACAGAAAACTAAAGATCGAGCAATACGAACACCACTATAAACCGTGGGTGAACTCGGGTGTTCCAGAAGGGTAGGCAGTTCCTGCTCCACATGTGGCTTCTGTCATGAAGTCATAATTTATCAGACTACATGTAGCTATGGGAACACAGATTAATAAGTTCATATTGAGAACATATCTTTAATGAAGTACATTTTATGTTAGCAATCGTATTGTTTTCTTCCTCTATCACCCACATGATTTGACTATAAATAGCACGACGGATGTCTTGGACTGTTTACCCTTCGCGATCACCTGGGTTCATCCACGGTTTTTGTATGGGATCCGTGTTGCTCATCTGTTTAGTTCTCTCGTGTTTTTAGTTTAGTTTGTTGTCGTACTATGCCTTGTGCCAAATGTTGCCCTCGTTCATTCTTGATAGTATCTTCTTTAACCTTTATTAATGGCGCCTGTATTTATATCAGTTAAATATAGAAATATATAATGAAATGATAATTACTTGTTTAATTTTTCTATCAAATACTGACTGCCTTTAACAAGTTGGAGATTATGTCAGGTAATTTTAATATGATTGTATATGTATTGCTGAAATTACTCAAATAACAACGTAAACAGTTTAATTAGCATAATTAATTATTGTGTGTTTTTAATTATTGTAAAGCAGACAGTGGGCATTCTACACTCCGGGATCATAACGATGTCGATTCAGACCCAGAAGGTATCAATGATGACGATATCCGAAGATCCTCCAGCTCTAGAAGACGCCACAGGAGGAGGGATGATTATGCTCCAAAAGTAGAGGTAAAACATAGTCTTCTTTCTATTGTTATGTTAAATGTTATATTGATGAAGAATAAAATGTAAAACAAACAATATCACATTTTTGAAACAGTTCCAAAATCTAACAGAAAAATCGTAGAAACAGAGTCATAATAGATACACTTAGCATACAAATATAAATACATGACGAAATGTGTCAAACAATATTAACGGGAATTTAAATATTTAAGATGGTAAAGAACGTGAACAGGAAATATCTGGAACTGAAAGAGCACATAAACACCGGATTTGAAGGAAGATTAACATCGTATGACTACTTGTATTAGTGGCATTCCTGTTGGAGTTCCAAATGCCAAAACCATTTATATTGAAAACACACCATTTAAGACTCCATAACCTTCCTTAAAGATCAGTCCATTCAAATAAAAAAATATATTGTTATTTTCTACATTTTTGCACATAATATATTACTTCAGGAAAATGATTCACACGATGAGCTTGAAACAGAAACCGAATTTGATCAAATGCATTGCAAGCCGCTGAGGAGATACGATCCTGTTAGACTGAGTTCAGGAAGTGCCGGAAGTGGAAGGTCAAGGACGAGATCTAAGAACAGAGACAGAGACAGAGATGCTGGAAGGTCATCACCAGCAATACACAGACACAGTTTACTACGAAAAAGTAGTAATGGTTCTCAAGAGGTAAGTAACTGGCTAATTACTGAAACCATTAACAGTTGTTTCAGCAGTGATGTGTTCTGTTCTCTTGTTTGAGATTCTTATTTAGCTAAAATGAATATTCTTTTGTAATTATCTTATAGTTTAACTGTTACTTAAGACTGTTAAAAGTTCATATGTCATTCCTGATTTGCCTTGTGAACATATTAATTCATCTGTTTCCCATTCTTTACATATTGACTTTTTTTTTATAGTAATATGGTAAACACGATATCCATGGAGGTTTCCTATTTATTCATCCAAAGATCATGATATACGAATAAATAATGTATATCTTTTAGTAGTGTAAAACTAAAATAAGTTCCTTTTTCCTAATAAACTATCATTTAATTTAATTTTTTAATGGATTTTTGGAGCAATTCGAATATCACATATAACTCTGATTCTATTCCTCTCTGCAAAAAAAAACCCTCGGAGATATCTAATTAGTCCGCACAATGCATTCCTGGAATAGCCTTCATCCATGTCAAAAGATTGGAGAGCCAAATAACGTGAAAGTCTGGGAGCAAGAAAAGCAAAGGGGTCTAAACGGGGTAGCCAAAATCAGCTAAAGTTACCTATGTCTGGGAGGAGGGTCTAAACAGAATAGCCAAAAATCAGCTAAGGTTACCTATGTCTGGGAGAAGGGTCTAAACGGGGTAGCCAAAATCAGCTAAGGTTACCAATGTCTGGGAGGAGGGTCTAAACAGAATAACCAAAATCAGCTAAGGTTACCTATGTCTGGGAGGAGGGTCTAAACAGAATAGCCAAAATCAGCTAACGTTACACATGTCTGGGAGGAGGGTCTAAACAGAATAGCCAAAATCAGCTAATGTGACCTATGTTTGAGCAGATGAACCATATGTTTATAGTTAATTACATTATATGGAAACTGTTAGGTCTTAACTGTAAACATCTTATAATTTCTTCTTTTACATCTACAGAGAAATGCACATAAGGATCCAGACCGAATGTTCAAGATTGTTTTAGCAGGTGATGCAGCTGTGGGAAAATCTTGTTTTATCATGAGACTTTGTAAAGGAAAATTCGTCAGCAATCTTAGTTCAACATTAGGTAAGAAACATTACAAATCTTTATTTGTGAATTTTTTCTCTAAAAGTGATATTGCCTATTTTCGGTACATACCGATTGTTGGTCATGTGCCGTGGTTAACAGTATTAACATTTTATCACTGAAACATTTCATTAAATATTATTATATTAGTTAAAACAAAATTGGTCTATTTCAAATTTCTGTCCAATGCCTTACTTGCCAGGAGGAAACAATTTAAGTCATATCTAAATGGATGAAGCCAATTTTCAGATCAAATGTTTTATTTTTAGGGGTTGATTTCCAGACTAAGGTACTGGAAGTTGATGATAAAACTGTCGCTTTACAACTCTGGGATACAGCTGGCCAAGAAAGGTAACCCAGTTTTTCTTTTATATTTTAAAGCTTCTCCGATAAAGTGTGGTCCATTATGGAGTTAAACCTGTATTTAGAGGTCACATTTTGGACAAAGAAAAATAGGTCTTTTTAGACAAAGAGGTCTCTTAAAGAGGTTAAATTCATATGAAATATTCCATGACAGGACAAGAAAAAGGTGATCTTTTAATACATAGGACTGTTTAATAGATGTAATCACATGGGCAGGCTTTGATTAATATAGTCCCACCAATAAAATTTGGTGGAGTATAATGGTTCTTCTGTACAAATCCAAGTACTGTATATGACGTTAAATGAAAATGGAGATGAAGAAACCCCATTCAGAAGTGAGTGACCCTATATTGTGAATATTTAATGATATGATAAATACAGGCTATGAATTTTTTCGACCAATCGGATTGCTCGTAGCGAACAACGCAGTTCAATCTTAAATTATAACGTTTTAGGGTCACTCGCATGTGACCCGTAGTGGAGTCTCTTCAGATCTCACTCGCCGCGACATATCAGTAAGGGGAGCAAGTGAAAATGTGATTTTCATGAGATTGTATTGTCACACTGGGTTATATCTAGTTCGTCTTGTCTTTCATGGGACGGGAAAGGGGGAGGGGGGGGGGTCGTTGGGTCGAACCTTATTCGAAATAGACACTAATTGCATAGGTTGATATAAATCTAGCTATCCGACTATGACATCTCCACATGTTGTAAGAAAAGATTGAAGATACTAAAGATGCTCCGAAAGAGTACTAGTAACAACCGGTCTGTTACTGCTATTACAAAGTCGGCGATAAGTCATGAGTAAGTACAAACGGAACGTACATGTATACATGGTATTTTGTGACGTCAATATTCCGTCATGGTTAACCAAGTCACTGTAAAATAGTAATAGGATTTCAATTTTATTTATTAGGTTTAGAAGTATTGCTAAGTCGTACTTTAGACGAGCAGATGGTGTGTTTCTATTGTATGACTGTACCTATGAACGATCATTCCTCAGCATTAGGGAATGGGTGGAGGCAATTGAGGTAATTTCTTTTGTAATCATAATTAGCATGAAGTATCTATTTTAGATTAAATAATAAATGTATCTTTGCGGAAAAAAAAGGCCTGTTTCACTTCGCGAGTAGCTGGGTTCATCCAGGTTTTTTGGTGGGGACCGTGGTGCCTATCATTTTAGTTTTCTGTGATGTTTTTAGTTTTGTGTGTCTGCATTTAGTGTCTCGTGTCTAATGTTGCCTCTCTGTCTCAGGATTGTTTATTATGATTGCCTCATCAGTTTTCCCTAACGTTTATTTAAAGTAATTTTCACAGTACTAACCTTTCATCAGTGCAAAACACCACTGAAGTATATTGCCTGTAAGTATGAAAGAGACTTGCGACATGACTATGGTACTCTATTATGATCAACCACAATGTAACTGAAATACATCTATGCATCGGGTTAAATATTCATGACACACGACCTCTAATATTATATCGTTCTCAATTAATCATGCACAAACAATTAATGAAGTGACATATTAACCCATGAAACCTATTTGTGTGTTTTTCGTCTTGTACGCCCTGTGTCGCCAGTTTCTCTGGATTGTCCATTTTTGATTGCTCTAACGTTTATATATATCGTTTGCAATTGATAATACCCAGTTCATGGAATTAAATAAATATTCATTGCTTTAATAAATCTGTTTTACAGGATGGTGCTCAGAAGAAGATTCCAATAATGCTGATAGGAAATAAAACTGACCTACGATCAGAATCTGAGAAACAAGGAAGACGAGTTGTTACTCATGACGATGGACAAAGACTAGCTAGAGTAAGTTCCTAGATAAGACACAAAATATTGAAGTTGATGGCCTCTACAAAATAAACGAATAATGAGTTGGTAAATAAATGACAAAATGTCGAATTATATAGTCTCGACAACATGGTCTCGACAACATGAACAAGAGTGACTTAATACATATGTCCTTATTTTAATTGAAATATATAGTTTCCATACATTGGCATATACAATGAATAAAACATGATTTGTTAAGCATTTCAGAAATGAAGTGTAAATGTTTTTTTTTATTTTTTTTTAGGATGTCAGTGCTTTGTTCATCGAAACAAGTGCTAAGGATGGATCCAATATTATAGAGTCTGTAACTGAACTCACCAGGTATAGTGTTATATCTGTTAACTGTATTTGTTAATCTGAATGGGGCAACACAATGGATGCCACTAGTGAAGTCGGAACTCTTCTATTAAATTTATATGAAGTAAAGTTTGAAGATACTATAGGGGTAAACAGAAACCTTAAATCGAAAAAGAACAGACTAAATAATGGAAAAGAACAAAAGAACAGACTAAATAATGAAAAAGAACAAAAGAACAGACTAAATAATGAAAAAGAACAAAAGAACAGACTATATAATGAAAAAGAACAAAAGAACAGACTAAATAATGAAAAAGAACAAAAGAACAGACTAAATAATGAAAAAGAACAAAAGAACAGACTAAATAATGAAAAAGAACAAAATAACAGACTAAATAATGGAAAAGAACAAAAGAACAGACTAAATAATGAAAAAGAACAAAAGAACAGACTAAATAATGAAAAAGAACAAAAGAACAGACTAAATAATGGAAAAGAACAAAAGAACAAACAATGATCTACAAAACACTAAACGGAAGCTAAGGATTGTGCAGTGAAAACCCCTCCCCTATCAGTGTTCGATTTGGAGAGGTTTCAATGTATACAAACAATGATAACGACTATGCTCTCTAGCTATCTTATAATTAAATTACAATATTTTTTTTACAGATTAATGCGAGCAAACGAGGACTTAGAGGTCAAAACAGTTGGACTTCAGCTACACGAAAAAGCAGAGGAGAAAAAAGCCTGTTGTGGACGATGAATGTTGACCATAATTTTACTCCTTAATCTTCAGAAATTGTCAGTGAAAAAGCATAGACATTATAATTGCAAAACTGACAATATTCATTTGAAGGGTACTAGATGTAGTTGTAATTGCAGGTCAGTTGCAATCATTCATTGTCATTGATTAATCTTCTACGTTGTTGTTGTTACACTTATTGCAATGTGTACAACAACTTATTGCATGATGTACACTAACTTATTGCAAGGTGTACATTAAATATTGCATAATATACACTAACCTATTGCAATATGTGCATCAAATTTTTGCATGATGTAGACTAACTTGTTGAAATGTGTACATCAAATTATTGCTTTATGTACACTAACTTATTGCATGATGTACACAAACTTATTCCACGATGTACAACAACTTATTGCATGATGTACACCATTTTCAACTGACCACCTTAAACAAGTAATTGCATAACTATGTCTTTTTAAAATAAAGCGAAAATTTACGGTAGATCATTTTCGGAAAATAATAAGTTTCTGTTTTAGTGTTTTATCTATTTTATTCATTTACTAGTTAAATTATTATATTTGACATATATTGGTATTTGAATAATAATGGATAGGGTGATATCGCCATGGTTACTGGTCAAGGGGGTGAAAATTAAAGAATTATTTCTGTGCACAAATCTTAAGTGTGTAATAAATTGTTTTCTTATTTTTAATAATTGCAAGAACTATAGCTTTATATATTTTTTTATATTTGTGTACATACTGTTGGATATTTGATTGATTGGTTGTAAGTATGAATGTTATATGTATCAACAATATGCAATATGTGAAATGAATTTTAACTAGTTAGGAGATATTCAAAAATGATAATATGTATAACATATATGTCCAGTGTCAGACGTGGCGTCAATAGGCATTACCAATCTTACGATAGGTAGTATATCTAGTTCTTGTTTTCAAGCTATGCTATCTAGAAATGTAACTCCCTTAACTTGTTTTCAAGCTATGCTCTCTAGAAATGTAACTCCCTTAACTAAGCTTAACTTCGGGGTAAAATCAAGACCATGATTTGGTCACATTGGTCCTTTATGTTGACCATATAGATATAATATTAGTTCTACACTTAGAAATGTCTGAATCATTGTTATCATTGTTATCATTGTTCCACTCATTTTTGGGTATCATTCTTTTTCTTCCAACAACATTTTAAACATTGTCTTTCATCTCATTTCGCAGATTTGACTACGCACTTGAAATGAAAAAAAGTATTTCCGCCATAACATTTGTTCCGACTGGAACAACTTATTACATCATAGGAATGGGACTCTACTAGTGTTGTAATAACGTGTTACATCATAGGAATGGGACTCTACTAGTGTTGTAATAACGTGTTACATCATAGGACTCTACTAGTGTTGTAATAACGTGTTACATCATAGGACTCTACTAGTGTTTTTGTAATAACGTGTGTTCAATCCCATGTTCTACTTTTATGCAAATAAAAAAATGTTTTTATTAAACTACATTATATTCTCCAAAGGAAAATATGACAATATTTATTCCCTTATAGAATATTTGTTCTTTGGAGTTGTTAATAATAAGCTACCCAAAGGAACAAATAGTATGTGGAACAAATAACTGTTCACACATTGTTGTTGGTTTTTCCCCCTCATCAATCTAATTTCAATGGTAAATAAATCATTTTATCAAGATTATGCCATTTATACATATTGTTCATTTGTGGACTATTGTCTCATTTTTCTGTTATTTATTTGTTATTTATTTAGTTGTAAATATTGTTGATGTCTTCCACATTTACCTCTATTCTTGTTATTTCATGAAATGTTACTGAACACATGTCATTCCAGACTTTTGTCTGTCAAATATCAGCTTTACAAATTGTTATCGCCCTTTGTTTATATTACTTCCTGTTAAAGAAAGAAAGTCAACAAGTACTGTTTCAAATTTCAGCTATCCCTTCTTTCAAGGAAAAATGTATTGCTGAGATTCTATAGATATATTGTTCTTTTCATATTTAATAAAAAAAACCAAAAAAAAAAAACCAACAAAATCGTAGAAATCTAATTTAGTGTGCATGACGCGTTTCTGTGATAATCTTCCTCGGGTAGGCCCAAAGTCAAAAGAATGGAGAACCAAATAATTTAAAAATCTCTGAGAGCAGGTCAGTAAAAAGGACATATATAGGGTTGTTATCTTATTCTTTTCATGTTTACATTAAGAGTATTTTATTGGGAGAGAAATTTGCAACTTGTAAAACAATTAAGAATTAATATTAAAAGACGTAACTAAATTCATAGTCATTCCATGCTGTACGATTTCATATTGGAATTTGATATTTCAGAAATTCAATTTAAGATTTTCTTAAATTGCAGAACGTTAGTCCTTTCGTCACCGCACAATGGCAGTGAATAGACTTATTATGTGGTAATCTCACTAATCGTGTTAATCTCGGTGTCTTGTGGATAGGATTAAGATTGTTATGTTGCTGTTGAAAAAGTGATTAACTTCTTCACATGGTGGCGCTTTATTCATTTGTTCAGCTGTATACTATTATGTCAAAGTGTTAAAATACAAAAAGGTATCATTATTTATAGTGCAATGTTGACTTGTATAATACTATGTTCAAATAATACAATAAATTGGCAGGCTTCCATCGTTAATGCTCGTATGTTTTCGTTTCGTCGTACGAGGCCATGCCCTTTTTGATTCCAGTTCAGGTTTTTAATACCTTGTATTATTTACGTTGTAGTAGAAACATTTCTAGTTTATCCAACCTATTTAAAAATAGATGGTTGTTGTATCTTTTTTTTTTCTCTATTTGGCGATATGCTTACATCTAATTACGTTCCGTATGGGATTATGTCAGGGTTCAAAATTTCAACCGGCCAATTAGCAATGAGGCTACGAATTCAAAACAGAGAACACACAAAGAGCAGTTGTCCGATTGGTAGATATATTTAACTGTCTTGTATGTGATTGGACGGTCAAAGATAAATGAAAGTCAACATGACCCCAAACAGGATGTTGTTAGATGTTAGAGTATCGGCAAAGAAAGAAAAAAGAAAAGAAAAAAAGATACAAAAAACATCAAATTTTTATTAGATTGGAGTTTATCTAGATTATTTTTACATCTTTGCAATACCATAACCTATTGATTTTGTTTTGTTATTTATTTGCAATAGTATACAAACAAATAAAGCTTCAATTAATTTAATCCATCTTCCTCCATTTTTTATTTATAATCATTATCACAAAGTATATGTAAAATGTATATGGTTTAGTTCCTAACCTTAAGTAGAGTGTGCATGAAAAACGATTGAAGAAAACAGTCGAAGGACATAAAATACAATGGCCAAGAAAAAGCTCAAAAGGACAAACACATGGTCGACAAAAATAACACAAAAAGATAAAGATTGGGCAACACGAACCCCACTAAAATCCAGTGGTGAACTCGGGTGCTCCGGAAGAGTGGGCAGCTCCTGTTCCACTGATGACACCCGACGTGTTACTCTTAATAAGTTATGAAATAAGGGTAATAACATAATTACCGAACTCCGAAGGGAAAGTCAGAACTCGTAAGTATATAAACAGACAAAATCAGTCAACAACCGGAAAACTGTGAAAACCCTGACTTGGTACAGGCATTTCCAAAGAAATGGTGGGTTGAATCAGATTTACCGCTTTCATTACGGTTCAAAGGTTCCGGCTGTCACTATAACAATATTTATAACAATACTAAAACAAAATAGGTAAAATAGTAGTCACCGCAGTACTAAATTAAGTGAAGAGGGTGGAACATCTATCGTGAACAATCTCCATCAACAACCACGAGTCACCTGAAGTAATTTAACTACGACTGTAAATGTCAAAAAAAAACAAAAAAACCTTTTACGTCACGCATTGACAAAGAATATTTGTGACTATTTTGTTGCAACTAAACACTTAGTTAATTCTGAGAAGGACTTACTACAACTGGTAATCGACTGCAGTGCAAGTAATCTGATTGATTCTCAATACAGGAAAGACGTTGACACGATCTGCAGAGATATGATTTATGCTCTGCATGTGAAAAAAACTTCAGAACTACTCTTAGAGTAAAATGGGGTTTTTTTTTCTAAAAAAAATTATTCTGATTCCCAATGTTGCTGAAAAAAATATAACCTAATGTTAAATTCTGGAAAAAAAATTTCGCTCTTCGCGCGACAAAAAACAAAATATTTTAACTCTTGTGTTGTCCGAAAAAAAAATTCTGAACGAAAAAAAAAACTATAACCCCCCCACACACCCCCTGCAAGTTAAATGGTCGGTCCCTAATCCATGCCAGTTCAACCGTGTGCAGTGTAAATACATGTTATAGTTTATTTTACCTTTTAGACCATGCCGTTTAAATTTTTAATTATTTGGTTTTAATAATTTTAACGCGTACGTCAGCTTATAATTGACGGTGACCCTTAATATAGGGTGGAGTTTCCAGAACAGAACAGAACAGTACAGTTGTCTTCCTTATCTTTATACATTTTCATATGAATGAGGAAAGAACCGGATTTTTATTGCGGCAAACGAGACATACCGATACAGATACAGATATTTTATTAACTAATCACAGTGCCCATTGCTGAGCAGAATAATCAAACAATGAATAAACATATATGATTGGGTTGATTGGTTACAGATATAATATAAAGAAACAACAAAAGACACAAGTACATCAGTTCGGAGAATCGTGGGAAAAACAACTCGATACCTGTTACAATTGTACATGACCACTCTTTTTCCTAGCTTGGTACACACACATAGCAATAAGAAAGTGGAAGGGTTATTATAGTTGTATGGACCCAAACCCAAATAATTACAATGAATAAGTTTTCAATGTCTCGTTTGATTGCAGACAGGTTTCTAATATGAACATGAAAATTGCTGTTTTCTTAACTGACTTTTGGAGAAAAAGGGTAATTAGAATCTGTAAAAAAAAAGACAGATGATAAAACGGACAAATGAAAAGAACAGACAGACAATTAATGGTCCATAAAACATTACACAGAGAACTACTGATTTAACAACACGAACACCATTAGAAAGCGTTGGTCAATTCAGGGCAAGAACAAGTCGTGCCTGTTCCACTAGTGGCATCTTTCATGTTGCTCATTAGAACTTCCCAATTGGTGACAGTATTTTTTCTTGATGTGTTTGTACTGCTGTTTTTTGTATTCGAATTGTCACATTATTCTAAAATGTGACACCTCGGTACTTATTAAGTGTTGTGGGAGATAGTCTCTGCCATCTGAGTACTTTTTTCTAAGTGTGATTGGCGGCTTTTTAAGTGTTGTGGAGGTTAACCTCTGTCACTTGAGTACTCTTTTCTAAGTGTGACAGGCGGCTACAAACTCCTTGGTAGTTTGTAAAGGTCGTATCAGACAGCTCTTGCAAATGAACTCTATTTCTGTGATTTTCTCTGACATGAAATATAATTAATGTAAATTACAATATGATATAAACACCATCATGTGAGTAACAATGACGGGTGTCTTCTAAGAAGCAGGAACTACTTACCATCATGTGAGTAACAATGACGGGTGTCTTCTAAGAAGCAGGAACTACTTACCATCATGTGAGTAACAATGACGGGTGTCTTCTACGAAACAGGAACTACTTACCATCATGTGAGTAACAATGACGGGTGTCTTCTAAGAAACAGGAACTACTTACCATAATGTGAGTAACAATGACGGGTGTCTTCTAGGAAACAGGAACTACTTACCACCATGTGAGTAACAATGACGGGTGTCTTCTAAGAAGCAGGAACTACTTACCATCACGTGAGTAACAATGACGGGTGTCTTATAAGAAGGGGAACTACTTACCATCATGTGAGTAACAATGACGGGTGTCTTATAAGAAGGGGAACTACTTACCATCATGTGAGTAGCAATGACGGGTGTCTTATAAGAAGGGGAACTACTTACCATCATGTGAGTAACAATGACGGGTGTCTTCTAAGAAGCAGGAACTACTTACCATCATGTGAGTAACACTGACGGGTGTCTTCTAAGAAACAGGAACTACTTACCATCATGTGAGTAACAATGACGGGTGTCTTCTAAGAAACAGGAACTACTTACCATAATGTGAGTAACAATGACGGGTGTATTTTAGGAAACAGGAACTACTTACCATCATGTGAGTAACAATGACGGGTGTCTTCTAAGAAGCAGGAACTACTTACCATCATGTGAGTAACAATGACGGGTGTCTTATAAGAAGGGGAACTACTTACCATCATGTGAGTAACAATGACGGGTGTCTGATAAGAAGGGGAACTACTTATTATCATGTGAGTAGCAATGACGGGTGTCTTATAAGAAGGGGAACTACTTACCATCATGTGAGTAACAATGACGGGTGTCTTATAAGAAGCAGGAACTACTTACCATCATGTGAGTAACAATGACGGGTGTTTTCTAAGAAGCAGGAACTACTTACCATCATGTGGGTAACAATGACGGGTGTCTTCTAAGAAGCAGGAACTACTTACCGTCATGTGAGTAACAATGACGGGTGTCTTCTAAGAAGCAGGAACTATTTACCATCATGTGAGTAACAATGGCGGGTGTCTTCTAAGAAGCAGGAACTACTTACCATCATGTGAGTAACAATAACGGGTGTCTTCTAAGAAGCAGGAACTACTTACCATCATGTGAGTAACAATGACGGGTGTCTTTTAAGAAGCAGGAACTAATTACCATCATGTGAGTAACAATGGCGGGTGTCTTCTAAGAAGCAGGAACTACTTACCTTTCACGAGCACCTGGGGGGTGTCCGTGTTGCTCATCAGTTTAGTTTTCTGTGTTGTGTTTTTCTGTTTTGTTTGTCTTAGTCTTGTGTGCCCTATTTCTCTGTATTGTCCATTCTTTATTGCCCTTTAGGGCTTCTCTAACATTAATTTACACGAACCTCAACAAAATAAAAAATAAACATCTACAAGAATCCAATATTAAATTATTTATCGAAGGTTTCAATTGCACAGTAATCCATCACCTGCATTTATATGACAGAAGTTATATAGAAGAAATACTGATCGTCCGAAGAAACATTGATTGATTGATTGATTGATTGATTGATTGATTGGTGTTTATCCACGAATTCCCCAAACTATACAAATACTAAAAGTATGTTGTTGAAAACAATTTAACATATGAATGATCCTGTTCTGTTTATATTTATTGTTAAATATTAAAGCATTTATCAAGCCAGTGGAGTTAGCCGTCATGCATATGTGTGTTTATATAGTGGTATCGATTTCTCTTCTGGATCAAAGCTTTTTCGAATGGATTTTGAAACTGTTCCGGTTGTGTGATATTTTTTGTTTGCCATTTACCATTTCCATTATTTTAAATATTTTTGATTTGATTTGATTTTGATTTTTTGTTTGTTTTAACGACATTTTCAGCAATATTTCAGCTATATCATGGCGACCAGTTTTAGTGGTGGAAGAAACCGGAGTACCCGGAGAGAACCACCGACCATGGGCAAATAACTGGTAAACTTTATCACTTGCGGCTGCGAGTTGAGTGGACCTTTTTTGTAATTTACAAAGCCGGGCGCGAACCCACACCGTATTGGTGATGGGCTTGTATAACTCATTGAGCCACCCGGCCCCTTAATAGTACAGTGACGAATCGAGAAAAGACGCTTATTTTTCGAGTTTAATGTATCGGAATACCACACGGCTGAAATTTTCCCAGATGAAAGAGTATACATCAAAGTATCATTTTAGCCCTGTCGTCGCGTTTTCTCATGGTGCAGTGTTTTAGGAGAGCGTGACATTTGAGGGTAATCGCATTTTCACATTTCTAAGTATGTCTACTTTGCGATACTGTTTTTCTAATATTTGACAAAAAATGAAAACTCTTTTATGATTAAATTGAGACTACTATATCGTATCTTTCATTTGAAATAACAAGGTAAATAAAGAACAGAAAATTAGCAGTTAGAATTAAGATTATTCTCTGAGGGTCAATTTTAGTGACCTTCCACCACCTTTCAATTCCATTTAAAATTGTTCCACGCTATTCACGAGGAAAATATAATTCGCTATGAATTGAAAATTTACTTGTAATATTATGTGTGTTAAATTTGTCAATCAAAACTTGAAATTAAACGTTTATCATCTTTTTTTTTTAAACTTTACTAGCATTCTGTAAATTTGATACGTACTGAGCATGGTGTCGCTCCCCTGTCTAACACNNNNTGCAATGCGTGTCGTTTAAAATGAAATTACTATGAAATTAACTTGTCTCTCAATGAAATAATTTATGTGCTTATTACAAGAATACAGTTTAATATCTCATTTTATTGTGATGGTTTTAGTGTAGGAGTTATTTAAAGCAGAATATCAGTTGTTGAAAATAAGCTCCCATAAGGCACAAATAATACACTGACCAAGTCGGAATACTTTTTAATCCGGAAAATGTGCAGTCCCGTTAAATTTGCCCACTCTTTGCCGAAAAAATGTCGAAACACAAGCACTTGGGAATTATGTGTCATTTGTCAAATAAACACACCGACAGTTTGTCCTGCGCTACAGAGAAAGGAAGAGATACTCTGTTTGATGCGATCAACAAGCGACAAGATGATGTTTATCGTCGCCTGTATGACGAATTTAATTCTTTGAGCTTTGTTCCTTTAAATGAAATAAAGTATCATAGGTCTTGTTATAAAGCCTATACAAGTAAAAGAAATTTACAACGGTTTATCAGCGATGCTCCAGAATGTAGCAACACTAGTAATGACGCTTCAGTGTCTACTATGAAGACGCGTTCTAAAACCTTGCCACAAATAAACTGGGACCATTGTATTTTTTGTAGACAAAAGGCTATCAAGAAAGATAGAAAACTTAGGCGCATTGAAAGTAGTGAAGGCATCAAATAGATTTAAATGCCGCAAGTGGCATAAGTTTGATTATGATTTGTTGAGCCTCTTGACCGTTGACTATGTCCAGGATTAGGCGCAGTATCATTCGGCATGCATTACAAATTATTTGCTTAAGTAGAAAAAAGAACATAGTGCTGATAATGACTCTACAATTAAAAATGAGTCGGAACATGATATTGCTTTCAAAAAAATATTAGACATTTTGCACCATGACCTTTTTTAGAACAAGAAAGCGTTTACTACGTCTTCCTTGTTAGACAATTTTTGTTCCTTGCTTCCAAAGGGTTTATCGACAAAGTATTCTACTGCCAAATTACAGACAAGGCTTCGAAATCATTACGGCGATACTATTGTGATCGAAAGTCAAAAGGGACAAGGTCAATCAAATATAGTTTTCAGTAGTTCGATATCAGTTGCTGACGCTATTCGTGTCGCAAGTAAGTTGAAAGCAGACCTCAAGTTTTCAGAGGTAGAAGCTTCTCTCGTAGATGTCCCTGATATGCAGGAAGATCATATTCTTCATGATGCTGCGAAGGTATGACGTGGCTCTTTACACGCAGTCGAAATTTCCAAAGATTCCTATCCTTCTCCATCTGATCTTTCTCATCATAGATCATTACAATTCATTCCGCCTTCTCTTATGACCTTCATTTCATGGTCGGTTGATGACAATTGTTTTCATATTGAAAGTGACTATACAACGCGTTGTCACATGATAAAGCTAGGAAATGTATTGCTGTAGCCGAAATGATAATATCGTTGCACAAAAACAACTTCACTCCATTTAATTTGGGATTAGCCCTACAACTTTACCATGGGTACGGATCTAAACATTTAATTGAAACCCTTCATGCATTTGGTATTTGTGCTTCCTACACTGAAGTGAGACAGTTTTTGAAGTTGCTTGAGATACTTATTCTATATTGCACTTCATTTTTTGCTCCGTAAATGGTTGTTTCACTTCTAAACCCACAATCTATTTCAACTGTTCAATGCATTGTCTGCAAAAAAGAGGGGTTGCGTGTTGTAAGATTTCACGTGATTTTTTCTCATTTATTCCTATACATTTTAATCACATTTATCTTGCAAATCTTTAATATACATGATATGTAGTAACAAACTAGTTATTTTAATTTTTTTGTCTTTTCAAATACTTAAAATTGAGATATGGACTTTGTCATTTTTTTGGTGTGAAATCTTCTTAGATGCTTGCTCTTGTTGTCTTCATTTTTTCCTTGTTTCTCTATTAATTTGGTTCAAACTTTCCAGAAAAGATATACATATATTGAATTATTCCTATGTATAATTCTAAGAAATTTCAATGACTTGCGGTGAAAATATACGTGCGTTAATATCGATTTGTGAATTTTGTCCCCCCTTTTTAATTAGGCGCATATTTCAGTTATGTTTTTAAAGTCAGACTTTTGTAACCGCCACAATCTCACTTTCAATGCCTGTCTCAACCATATCTATGAAGTACGTTAAGCAGTGGTGAATGCTAGTTAAGATATTTCGGATAATGTATGTAAAAATGAAAATGTCTTCTTCTTAGATTTGACCTTTGACTCCGGATATAGAAAATCTGCACCATCCTAGAATGCGACGACATGCCTAAATCGATGCAAAATGTCCTTTTCTTCAAACTAATATCCAATGCAGCCGTGTGGTATTTCGGTCAATTAAATTTTCCATTTTACCTTGATTGTCACTGCACTATAAATATATTTGTAATTTAATAAATAACATATGACCACTTTTACTTGATTTTATTCTATATTCTTAAATAGAATAATACATGTACAAAAATTGTTCATATTACATATTCATCTGCTCCTGTTTGAACGTAGGCCAAAGATATGAAGAAAATAAAACACAACAAATCACAACATATCATAAAAACAAGCAGTGTGTAAAATCTGATATGTAACTAGTAATAAAATATAACATTATAAAGTCCTTTTCTAAGGATTAAAAAAATAGTTTGTTGAAGGCATGCAGTCAATCTATTTAGATATCCAAACTTGCTCATATTTTTGCAAAAAACTAATACATGAGCAAGTTCGGAGGTCTAATTTTGATTAGATTGGCATGCAGTTTATATTTAATGAACAAATTAAACAGCACATCCATCACTTCCAAGTCATTAAATTTAATTATTAATAATAATGTTTTATAATCTTTGATAATATTTCTTATTCATTTGTGGAAAACATGTTTAATGACAGCATCATTTCACTAAGAGGGGAAAGTGGTTTGGGCATATAAAATATGTTTAATGACAGCATCATTTCACTAAGAGGGGAAGGAGGTTTGGGCCTATAAAACATGTTTAATGACAGCATCATTTCACTAAGA